>VWPW01030070.1:0-95408 GCA_013389825.1 Crypturellus undulatus
GCAATATGCCTGCACCTGTCTTTTTACAAGAAGATGCACAGTACATTTTAAGGAATTCTGGACAATTATCAGACTTTTGTTTCTGTTACTCTTCTAATTTAAAGAAAACACAACAACACATGGACAAAGGACAAGATGTACACCAGTTATTTTTTTTCCCCATTCATCCCTTCGTAAATATTTCCCTAACACAGGCTGATAAGGCAGAACCCGACTTTGAACTTTGATCAAAGCGGATCCCTCCGCAAGTAGTGAACGGTATGTACAGAACTCAGGCCATGGCTAAATTACAGGTGCTCTTGCACGACACATTCACAGCCACTCTGAACAAAGCTGTCATTGAAGCATTTGCTTTACCACCTGGCAGCCAAACACAGAATTCACTGACGTTACCCACTCTGCGGATGGACAGTTTGTACCCGCAACGAGCAGAACGGGACCATGGCCCAGAACGCGGAGCCACGTTCCTGCGAGGAGCTCCACAACACCCTTCACAAGCACAGCGGGGACAGCAGCCCTAGGTTAGGCGGCATGGATGAGCCCTCGGTGCTCCTATGAGCCCAGAGAGCAGGACGAGCCTGGGGGCGACTCGAGGAGCGTGTCACTGGCAGAGCGAATCCCAACAATATTTTAGTGGCAGCTAATTCCCTTTGCTCATCACCCATCAGCCTGCAGAGCCGCTCCTGGACCCTAGCTGCCTGGGGCAAGAAATCCCTGCACAGCAGCCAAGGCGAAGTCCTGCAGAAAGCATGTGGAAAGGGTCTGCATTCCACTTGCACTTTGCAAGAGGAGCAGCACCAGTAGCCTCTCGACCTAGACTGCCAAATTTGCTAGCTAGTCTTGATCCCTGTCACATTTCTGAACTGCCTTTTAGGGCAGGGGCTCGCCTCTACATGTTTTAAAGAGGGATCAGTAGCTAATATAAGCACCTGGACTAGTCCAAAATTGATTCGTTTTAATAAATTAGTCACAAGGATATCATTGAAGCAAGAATATAAAATGTCAATGCTCATGGAAAACAAACCTTTTTTTCCTTCCTCTAGAAGAGTATATTTTAAAAAACGCATATATTTATGAAAATGGATATAGTACCATAATGTTTTTTTAAAGCTGAATCACATACAAGTAAATAAACATTTTTTATGAGTATTTCCACACATCACAGCTCAAACCAGCAAACTGATTCACAGCTTAAAGCAGAAATAAAAAGTACTCCAGTCACAAGTTCATGAATATTAATTAATCTGAATATTATTTATTCTCCCACTCACTAAAATTTTCTAGCAAAGAGCACTCATGCCTAAAGAACATCTTTTTTGCTCTTAGTTTAAGTTTAATGGAAGGGAAGGGACCAGTTACAATTCTCACCAAGAGAGGGCAGTGAAATATCTCAGTTTATTAGAGGAGCGCACGCAAGAGCCACATACCTCGGTACGGAACACAAGAGCAAATAATCTCTACGGACATTTAATTTTAAATTCTCCGGAGCATTCAGCTGAGGCTGTATTATTTTTAACACATACTCCTTGATTATTTATATACCTGCACCTATTGTGTTTAAGGGTCCACAACCGGAAAAAAATTGAAAGATGATGGACAAAATCGTGAATCCCTGTGAAATAAGATTTCTTTGCTATATAATAGAGGTTTTCAAGGCAGAATATTGAGCAGCACCTGTCTTCTCCAGGCAGGTTTATAGTGCTGTACTAGTTCTCAGTTTTACCTGACTCCTCCAGAACGTGGAGCCTTGGCCTCCTCGCTCCTTTCAGCGCTTTCTCCTCCATCAGAGCCCAAGACAGCAAGTTAAGGCCTGCCTCCAATCCCAGTTTTTAATGATTCTGGCGAATGGAAGCAGCTGAGCCATGCTCTTCACGATGGCTTTTTTTTTTAAAGAGGAAGAAGGCAACAGCATAACCAATATTTTGCCTGAAGTTTTCTCCTAAAGCCATTCGATCAGACATTCCCATTTTTCTCTTTTCCAGACCCAAATAAAGATTACTGCTTTTCAAAGCTAAGTTTATATTCAACAACTAATTGTATAACCTATCAACAGATAACACATAAGCCATAAGGAAATATTTTGCCTTGTACAGAAAGATTTTTGAGGTATTTGGGGTTTTGTTGTCAATAGGATTGAAGATAAAACAACTTGACCCAGCTGGCACGTTTTTATATTTGTATATCCTGTGCCACATTTCAGAAGATATGGCCAAAGTGAAAGGAATATTGAGAGAGCAAGAAGAAAAATACACTGCATTTTATCAATGGTCTTTGAAGGTTCAGAGCCTTGAAGTTGTTTGTTTTCGCTTTCTTTTGCTTAGTTGTTTTCCTTTAAGAAGCGTAAATTGATCAGACACTTTTTATGTATGGGCATTTCCTCTCTTCATAAGGCAAGTAGATCTTCATATGGCAAGATGTACCACTCTTGTTAGAGAGATTAGCAAGATATGAAACAAAATGATGAAAAGAATCTATCTTTGAGAGTATATCACAGAATCATTATGGCCAGAAAAGACCTTGAAGATTGTTGTAATCGTTTCTTTATTGATGTTTTAATTTTCTCTTGCAGAAATTATTTGCTACAAATGACACTACAAAACCGTTCGAAAATGGTTCAATATAGCTTAGAAGGAACGTACAGTTGAATCAGAGATGACTGTTTATAAAAGGGCTTGGAGGGACTGATCCCTAATACAACCAGGGAAAATATGATGCCGCAAACTGCATCATGATGCATGCTAAAGAAATAAGGATGAGGTGCCTGGACATGAAATGGAGGGCCGAATACTTGCTATTAATATAAATTTCTTATTATATTTCTCCTCCTGCACTAAATATAAAAGCAGCATGAAGACCCTTGCTATCAAATCAGCTAATGAGCAATTCGCTTCCCTTTGGACTGAACAGAAAAGCTCCAATCTGCTGGGATGCTAAAAGCATTTGTATTCAGCGCATCAGTCACTGCTTAATGCAATCTGTTGGAGGCCTACAGTCACAAAGTGACATGAAGATTGTATTCTCATGGGGAAGATACCCGTCACTTAGTTGGTCTTTTCATGTTTGCTTTCCTGCAGACATAAAAAGTGGCAAAGCCAAAAGCAAGCAGGGTGTAAGGTCTCCAACAGCAAAGTTAGTAGCAAGGGATGACAATAACTTCCACACAGTATTTAGAGTGTAACAAGCCCCAGGGCCAAATAGAAAAATCAATTTGACTATCCAGAATCAGGCATATCAAGAGACTCATTATATCTGCAATAGATCAGACTAGCTGTGCATTGTGCCCGTCTTTGAAACATATATCAAAAGGCAATTTGTGACCAGAGAAGCTTCCAAATTTGGAGGGAAAAAACACTTTTCTTAGTTGATGCTAACCAAAAAGGCTGTGATTGAAAATCTTTTTGCAAGAGCAAGACCAGGGGACTCCAAACTGAACTTCTGAGTGAAATATGTGCCCATATCATCTTAGAACAAAGTCCACCTCGCCTGTTCCTTCCTCTACAACAGACTGCCGCAGAGGTAAAGTGGCCACGAATGAAACAGAGACCTCTATCCACGCAGCACCGAGGCATCTGTGTAATTCGAAGCATGGTGTAATTCCATCCCCTTCCACAGTATTTTCTGCGCCTGTTTTTGCACCGTGCAAGTGAACCCTTCGCACATTTCACGCCATGCCCTACCCACTCGCAGCAAAGCAAGGAAATTGCTCAGGAACTACTCCTCGCTAATGCAGTATTACTGAGAAGCTCAAATCCTAGCTGCAAAGCAGCCAGCAAGGCAAAGGAAGCTCATGGAGCCCACAGCTCCACAAGGAAAACTCGCATTGGAGGGAGAACTCGTCGAGGCAGCAGGAACACAGGTTGGGCGGCTGCTCCAGAGAGCGCAGAGCACAGGAGTTGCTGCAGGGCCAGAACGAAGACATCTCTTAGTGAGGAAGTGAATGACACAAGGAAAAGGAGTTTATACAACTGCGCAATTGCCCTCGCAATTAAGCCAGCTCTTCCCTTTTAGAATTTAATAAGTATTTTAGCCAAAATGTATCAACTGCGACAGCTCTGCTTTGTCGTAAGTTTGGTTCAATGGCGGACGTATGCTATGTAACTGGATCCTAAATAAAATATTTTCTTACTTAGCATGTATTTGTCTCATGTATATAATGCACAGATTAAAACACCATGACTAATGAAACCTCAAACTTGCATATTCCACGGGGAAATCACAGATTTTATTAGCGGTTAATAAATAGAGTAACAAAGCACTTGAAACCCTAATTGATGAAAACCACTGGGGTAAAGAATTTAAAATATAACTCCATTATTTTAAAAAGCAATTAAGTTTTAATGCAAAATCAATAGAGGTGTAGGCAAGCTGCAAGTTGCATGAATGTCTTCATATAAAACACTGATGCTCATTAATTATGCACTCCCTTAACAAAGCATACATCAAATCAGACTTTTATATAGTATAAATAGCTTAATAATATTAAGTGCATTTTTTTTTCCAAAATAAAAAAATCTACCAATTATCCAGATCAGTATATTTTGTGAATGTAGCTATTCATATAGTTACCTATGCCATTCAAGCATATCATAGCTGCATGCTTCGAAATCCAGCTAACAAATTTCATTACATTTAAAACTGTCATATTCTTTATTTGAATGAAATTAATGACTGAAATTAATGTTAATTGGAACTCAAACTCCTACAAAATTGCTATTTATATTTCTGCAAAGTATCCTAGCCTGTTTACAGAAAAAAATATTCTCCTAGCTGCTGCACAGATAGAAATGGTCATAATAAGCTTCATAGGTTTTGAGAAACTCCAAAAGAAGGATTTGAAGAAAAAGTAAGGCTATTTCCTAACACACACCTCCCGCAGCATCCAGACACACACTGCTGAGCCCCTGAAACTGTAATATTCTCTCCCACATCGACCTCTTGCCTAAAGGGTTTCAAACTCTCATTAGTGCTTACAATTTCCTGAAAAGCTTTATTTTCCAGAAAGAGAGGTTATATCATGTTAAGTTCAGTCGGCTGGCTGAAATGAAAAAGTGAAATTTCTGAGACTTAATACATACTGCTCTTTTCCTATTACTTTTCCTGTGCAATTTTAGGCAGGGATACACCATGACAAAAGTATTTATTATTAATTTTTTCCTGTAACTCACCCTTTGATTAAGGCATTATATCATAACTTGAGAACAAGCAAAAATCTGAGCGCTATAATTTTAGGGCTGAATCATAAAAATCTTTCAACACTATGAAACAACTATAAATATTATGAAATCATTGAAAGGTTCATCATCCTCATCAGCAGCCCTTATCAGTTAAAAAGAAATAAATTTTTATGTCTGGAAATCACTTTTAAGATGCTTTTAATTGCAGGATGCAGCTATAAGCACCTTTCTGGAAAGGCACCTTACCTTTGCCATAAACACAATACTGAGATAAGATGAAGTAACGCTTCTACGTTCTCTTGGCACAAAAGCAAAAAGAACCGAAAAACTTATTTTACAAATGATGCTTTACGCATGGTAGACTATGCTGTACTTTGTATTTCCACAGGCTGAATCCAAACTGCTCCTCTTCCTGACCATGAACTGTGCCAACACAGAGCGCATCTTGAGCAGGAGAATCCCAACCCGCCCAGCGGTGGGAGCAGCCCCCGCTGCCCGGGGAGGGATGATGATGACCCCGATGGTGACGCTTCCTGGTCCAAGTCCGCAGAGGACATCGTCCGTCTGGTGGCACTGGCAGTCTCCTGGGTTACTGTTGACACCAAACCTAGCTTGGCATTGCTGGCCACTTGAAATCTAGTCATGAGGTTGCAGGGCTGTGGGTGGAAGAACTGACCGTCTCCTTGAGGTGCCGTAAACGTGGGGCTCAGCCTTCTCCCTGCCTCGGGGGAAGGCAGCACCAATTACCTGATGGCGAGGTGAGGGTCATGGCGCTTATCAAGACTGCTGACCCCACTGCAGGAGATAACTACTCGCCATGATCAACAAAACTTCATCCAGCATCATGCTCCACTCAAATAGAGCCTTTCCACACAAAAATTCCTTATCTGGGCTGTGCACAAATATTCAGTATCTAACAATATACGCCTTCGGATTTTTCTATAAATAGGCTAGCTGGGAAAGAAGAAATCTTACTGTGAAAGACATCAGCTGCCCACTTTTAGATGTGTGCTCTAAAACCAGCAAAGTCTTGATCAGTATGAGCCAACCAGGCCTTTCAGACTCACCACTGAGGCCCACCCAGGATTCATGGGCCTCCTGGATAAGCAAGCTTCAAGGAGAAGCCCCTCACAAAACGTGCACGTTAGCAAAAGCTGATTATTCTTGAAGGAAAATACAGTTTATCAAGTCACGTTAAATCTGTGCAGATGCAGTTCCACATATAATGTCCTGAGATCTATTGTAACCCGTATGCATCTCAGCCTTCCCAAGGCAAATTAAGTGTACATTGAGCTCTTAATCCTGCAAACTGAAAAAATAACCTTCACCATCCTCAAAAAGCTAGTTAAATGAAACATTTCCCAAGATTCTCTCTTGATCCCACCTTGTAAGGAAACAGCTCAATATTTTATTATCCTGCTCTCCTCTACACGGTTTTCCAATTACTATTCATTTTGGACTAGAATACCCAGTTCACACCCAAGTTTAACTCACTGCAAGTCTTTATCTTTCCTCTTCATGCTATATATCAGCTGAAACCCCTCCTCTTTGGAATAATGAAGAGCTAAATGCACTTATTACTTCTTACTAATGGAAAATGTATGCTCGTCTCAGCTTTAGTTATTCAGGAATTGAAGTCTTTTTCATCAGATAGCTTTGATCAAAAACAAACCAATTCTAAAGAGCAATCAACAGGAATTTCTGAAAACTTGCATTTTGAAATACACTCATGTGTAATGAGGAATCAGCCCCCTGCCTTAAAACTTTTAGGGTTAAGCTGAATGCTTTATTCTCGTAATTTCGAGGCTGAAGAAAAGCATCCTTGAAGCAGCACCCCCTGAGCTCTCCCTCAAAGGTGAAGAGAAGGCCCTGATGGGATTTCCGAAATCGCATAAGCAACGTGACTGCCCGAGACGCCAATGAAGCATTAAGTTCATTCCTAAATCACCCGCACATTTCCTTCTGACATTATTGAAAATGTCACTTCCCAGGCACTTCAAAGTTCCCAGGCACTTCAGATCTCTGAAGTGAGTTACAAAGCTAATGTACTCAGCTGCAGTATCTGAGGGTATTGGGCTCCAGAAACTGCCAGGCAGCTCTGCAGATTCGCGTTCACCGTCAGGCCCTCAGCTCCTCGTGCTGCACAGAAAGCCACATAATCCAAGCAAAGACAGTTCAAAAGCAGCCCGAGCAACCCACTGGAAACTTGGAGGGTTCCTATTGGGAAATGTGGGGTTTGTAGCAACCCCTGTGGCAGAATCCCTAGGACTGGGCAGCCTGAGGACAGCTTTAATCCATTTGAAGAAAAGGAACCCAAAAATGAATAAAAAGTGTCTGTAATGGACACGAATCCCGTTTCTCACACTAAGGTGACTGACATTCCAGTCCAAGTCATCTTTCTCACTGTAGCTACTTAAAAAACTAATCTACTTATACAAATGTCCAAAGGAAAAAAAAAGTGACTAAATATAAATTAATTTCTGTATCCTTCTATGCTGTCATGTCCAGGTCGAAGCACAAAATAACTATAGGGAAACCTCCAAGGTTAGGTTCTTGCCTGACAGCAACAAGGGGTATACAGGTAGTCACATAGTTCCTAGATCTCACATTTTTCTATTTGATTATTCTTTCTAATTTTCTACTGTTACAATAAGATGCTAAAGGAAAATATAAACTCAAGTTTGAAATGGGTAAGTATTTTCACCTATTCCTTGCTAGGAAGACAACTTTATTTTCCATGAGGGCTAAAATATAACCTGTTACGTGAATACCTGAATAAAAAAAATACAGAACTATGTAATTCAAGGCATATACAAAAAGAAACCTCTTTAATGAAACCAATCAAACAGGCAGATCCCAAAAGACTGAAATCACTTTTCAGCAAGAAAATTTATATCAGTTCTGACAAGAATGGAAGTTCTAAGCAAAGGAGACAGACTCATCCTTGCCAAAATTGCCAACAGAAACATCATGCAGCACTAAGGCCTCATGAGGACTCTCTGGTTGACACCAGTGCTCCTCCCCAGGCTCCCACTGCACTCTCCTGATTCTCTACACTTTTCCTTTCCCACCATTGCCAATGCAGGAGCAAAACACTGTTCATTTGAGAGCACAGCAATAAGTTGAACTAAAATCACCACTTCTCTTTTACAGCAGGTTTTACTACACGCTAGTGCCGGTGAGTGCTGGAGCTCACGTGCTTCAGCGGTGTCCCATTCAGCAGAAATCCGTGGGGCAGGACACTGTTCTGTTACCATACTAACTTGGTCTGGGTTCCTTGACATTGAGAGTTTGTGCCCTATTTTTGCCCATAAACCTGATCCTGGCTCTTAGGTATTTCATATGGATGCTCCTGTCCCTCAGGGGACAGGTTCCTTGGGAGCAGTTGCTCGTTACACCTCCTGTAGTCATTGTTCTGCTCTGCATAGTTAAGTCAGCACTAGAAGAAGTCCTTGAACCTTCCCATCTATCTGTGGCTCCATCCCCCAGGCTGCAGAACCAGTTGCTGGCTCCTTTACTTGGCATTTGGTACCAAATCCTCCAGAGAAACAGCCTGGGGACAGGGCAGATCTTTTCCCCATCTGACTGAGGAAGATCCAAACTTGGCAAATTCTTCAGCTGGGAGGCCAGTGATTATCCTGAGTCTGTGTCTCTTTCCTTTTCCAGTCTTGTATTTTAAAGCAGCACACTTTATTCAAGAGCGAATTTTCTGAACTTTTGCATTTCAGGAATACAGCTCTCCCTTGTTTTACTCTTGAAAAGTCTAGTATGTACAATCATAGCAAAGGCATTTCCCCACTTTTCGTTAGACTCAGCCTTAGTTTAACTTTGGAGCTAAATACAAGGGCATTTTCCACTAAGTTACTGTTTTCCACTAACACTGGCTTCATTGCAATAACCTGCAAATTCCCAACAATCCCTAGCTCAAACGAGATTTCACTGAAATTTCACAAATGGGTTCCAGAAGCCAGGCTAATGCACAGTATGGTCACGCTATCCCAACGCACTGCTGCAGCCTGGGTGCTGGAAGAAAATGAGACTCTCCAGTAAGTTTACAACAGATTAAAGCACTGTGCTGAACTGGAACAGGAGGCCTCACTCAACCAAGGTCCTGAATCACAGTTTTACCTTTAGTACTAAGTAGTTCATCTCATTTCTAGCAGGCTGCTTGCGTACTGAAAGTAGCTTTAAGGAGAATAATGCATTAATAGAGAGCTAAGTTTATCTTTTCTATCAACACCAGAGGCAAAGCTTTCAGACACAGCAACATTTCTTTTCAACTCCCTAAAAAAATACACCATCAATAACGTCGCTGTAAATTGCAAGTGTGTCTTTCAGTCACATCATAAATTGCATGTCAGCCTTTAGAAATAGCTGGAACACCTTACTGCAGTTAAGTGCTGGGTTTTCTTAATTCCCTACCTTTGATGCCTATCACAAAGGGAAAGGGTGAACCTATCATTTACCTCAAGCAGCTCACCGTGAGGCTACCCAAGACGAAAACGCTTTGCCTGTTCTTAGTTATTAAATAATGTTAAATAATGTTAGTTAATTGGGGTCATCGGAGCTGTGCAACTTCTCTTTTCACCCAATAAAGCAGAAGGGAATAGGAAATTAAAGATGGAACAATTTTTAGCTTGGTAAGAAGAGACAGCAACTTCCCCAGGAGGGAATCCAAATAAATAGGTGTAACATATGTCACTTCCTGATGGATAAAACTGGAAGATCTGATAGCAAACCAATGCTGCTGTTGTAATCAACAGACTCAGATAAAGGAGAAAGAGTAACAATTATTTTACTAGGAAGAAAACAAAAAAGTGCAGTACAACTTCCTCAGCTCTGAACAAATGTAACAACGACAAAATGTCCCAAGTAGCCCTTGATTTGCAGCACCCAAGCCTGCAGGTGTTGACTGCCATGAGCACCAGCAGAAGGTGAGACCCAGAGCAGCTTCTCTCAGGTCCAAGGCCTCTCACCCACATGCACATGAAATGCTGGGAGCTTGGGATACTGCATTAACTATTACAGCTTTTAATGGTATATATGTTCATAAATTTTACATTTTAATATATCCTTATAATACATAATATCAAGTATATATTCTTCCCTTCCTAAGACCATCAAAAGAAAAGCAGCTGTAACTCCAAAGCTTAGAGGACCAACTCCTCAATTACATCAGGTTCTGGAAGAAGCAGGAACAAGGCCCTATTCCTGCGGAGCTCCTGTCTCTACCACCAAGACATCAAACCTGACTCCTCCAAGCAATCAGCACCGCCTTGTTGGCCTGTTTGTTAGAAGGGTACTCAGAGGAACAGCAGCTTTTATTTCAACAGTACAGATAAAAGCACCTCACCCAAATTTAAATGTCAAAGAACACATACTCAAATGTCAAATACCAACAGACAAATGCCAACGGAGAAATGTCAGGAACACTCCCCTGCCTCCCCCTGAATATATCTATATCTGCACCAACCCAGGCCACCACAGGATCTGTAAAGGCAGTTTCTCTGCAGTGCCCCGAGGGCAGCAGCAGCAGGGCCAAGCGTCAACAAACGCAGTCTCCGGCAGGGACCTGGCTGCCTTCTCCAAGTACCACGGACCTGGCTCGAGCCGCTTGCTGCCTGCAAGGTGCTGGAGCGCACTGCTGCCGGGAGCCAGAACTTCTGGGGGAAAAGAATATCACAAAATACATGTATTTTGAGCAATCCTCCTGCTCCATTTGCTAATTCTGCACTGGGTCAAGGCCCATGGCCCCACTGGACTTGCATGTCAATACTCTGTTGTAAGAGGTGCCTGCCCAAGGGCAAGGGAGACCTGTAAGTAATTCCTGGTACCTATGGGTTTTATTACATTTACACCTACAACATTCGTTGATTTTCTTCCGATCAGTTCCTTTTTAAAATCCTGCAAGCCTGAGAAAACAGATGAACTTTTCAGAAGTAGCGGAATGACTCAGGAACCCAAACAGCAGTGATTTTAAACAGGATTTGGACTCTTGAGAAATAGAGTGCTTTTAAAAATTTTACTTGCTTTAATTAAAATCAATTGATTATTCCTTTTGGAAAAATAAATAAATCTTTTCACACTTGACTTGGTGTGAACATTTCATCCCAATGACTTCAATGGGTCTTTTGTCGTGATTTCACCCTTCATTATCTCCTACAAGAGTACTCTGGAAACACCTTAATTAAAGGTGATGTATTTGTTTAGAAATTTCAGTCTGCTAATTGCAGCTGCTTCCACTAGAGTTGAGAAATAAAAAGTTAGGTAGTTCCTGACACTTAGGACCACTAAATGCATGAAAATTTGAAGTGCACTTTCATTAGCGCGTTGTTAACAAAAATATATTTGACTTCTGCAATTATTGTGATTTGCTTCCAACCTTAGTGGTTCATAAACTGAAGTAAAACTTAATCAAAGCTAAAATGTGAATTTTATTCCAAAGAGTAAAAACAACATTTTCATCCTGAAAAATAATCTTTCCTCTTTCTCTAAATGTTTTAGATCCCTGTATTGTATTTTAATTGTGTCTTTGACTTTCTGCATAAATAACTTGTATTTTTCTTTTTAAAAATCCATTTATTACTTTACTTATAAAAATAAAATATTTAATTGGAATTACTTTGACTTCCTAGGGCTTCCTCTGAATCACTGAATGCCGTTTAGGGGGGAAAAAAAAGGAATAGATTAAATCTGTTCTGCTCGGGAGAGTTCTTTCTTTTTAATCATATTCAGTGCCTCACATAAAAGTCTACAGATAGCTAGCTGGTTTGGAGCCTTCAAAAGGGAAATTTTTTTACATTTTGTATAAACTATTTTAAATGTTCATTTCATCAAACAAGTTTAAGAAAGCAATCAAACAAACAAAAATATATTTTCAGTATATTACTTTTTTAAAACTTGCTTTTATTCTGAGTAAGGTCTTGGGGCAATGGATTTCACACTCTAATTGAATTCTGTGTAAAACTGTTTTCTCTGACCAATTTCAAGTTATTTCCTCTCAAAGTCACTGAACTTCTCTTTGTCCTTGTACTACGAGGAGGGGACAGGAAGACTGGAAAAGTCTGTAATATTTCACTGTTTTGTGCACCTTCTGCACGCCCGCACCCACGCTCATTAGTGGCCATATACAAATGAACTATAGCATCACAGCTGAAATCTTCACGATAAAGTAAACCATAAGAAAACAGAGTGAAAAGCTCTATAATCTTCCCATGTTCCTGTTAATTTCTTAGACCTTTCTGGTGGTCTCCTCCTTCTCTTCCACGTTTTTGTACTAGGGGGAGATCAAAATTTAATGCTGTACTTTAGGCATTCACCCAGAGGCCTGCAGTCAAAATGCTGCCCAAACCTACCAGTTAAAATAAATGGAGATGTATAGATGGGTATCAGGAAAGAGCAGTTAGTTGCTCTAAAAAATAAACAGCTCCTAAAATCATAACACAGAAAAATAAATCAAGTCCAAATATGTTGAAAGGGACTCAATTTAGGGGTAAGGGAATAAAGGCTCAGCCAGCACAGTGGTCGCCTAAAGGCTCTGCAATGCCCACGTCCAAGCATCAACAAGATCCAGGCCTGCTCGGCTTCTGAAGCAGCTGGCAACATCTCTGCTCGGGGTCATACAGCCATAAGCACTTGTCTACATTCAGTGATTCAAAACAGAGGATGAAACAGAGCTCAAAGCAGCATGAATGGAGTAACAGCTCTCCTGATGCAAAGCAGAGGAAAAAAAAAAAAAAGAAATCAAGAGTTCAGACAAACTTTAACCTTCTTATTTAATCTCTTTTTAAGAAGCACCTACCTGTTACTGCAGAAGGTGTNAGTTCAGACATACTTTTACCTTCTTATTTAACCTCTCTCTTTTTAAGGAGCACCTACCTGTTACTGCAGAAGGTGTGGAACCAAATAAGATACTGCATCACACAGTGACACTGACACGTGCATCTAGTTCACATATAGTTCTCAGTGTTAGCTTACAGGAGATCTGTCTTGGAATCGACAGATGAGAATTGCTCTTGAAAAAGTCTAGGGGTTTGCTGTTTTTCTAAAAGGCACTTGGTGATTTCTGTGCCTTTTACCATCTCAGAAACTAAGTTACCAACGCTGAGTTAATGACATACTTGGCAAATAGAGATCTGCTCCCACCATTCTTCATACAGGACTTACCTTTATAGAGTATGTAGCAAAAGCCAAGTGTAAAGTACAAGATACTAACCTAGGAAATTAGTGCAATTTATGCAAGTTTCCCAAATAATCTAAAACCAAGTTTTCAGACCTGTTATGTAGAAGTTCATTTCTACTAGCGCAGTTCTTATGTACTGCCCGAAAGTGCAGGATCACAGAGATTTTGTGTACTTCATTCTGCATTCTTCATTTTCTGTTTCTGCACCTATAAATTCTGCATCTAACTACTGGAGCGCTTCATTGTTACCGTACACATCAAGCAGAAATCTGGTCCTCTAAACATGTTGCTTTATGTACAATTTGTTATTTTGCAAATACAGTTGCAGTTGTTACAAAAGAAGGAAGTCTACACAAGTTTCTTAATCAGTCTACCAACAGTCTACATACTGCGTATGATGAATAACATTTTGATCAACACCAGCTACTACAAAATCTCTTTGCAATAAAAATGCAGTTTTTTTAAAAAAAGTAAAATCGTCTCTGGTTTAAATATATGTAGCCTCACCTTGCGGATGCCTCTGCCAAGATCCTCTCCATAATTGGTCCCCAGAATTTCAAAGTGGACATTGGGATTCCCCCCATTTTCTGCAAATTCGAGTTCTCCAGTCAAGCCATTCACTCCACCCTAGTGGAAAAAAAAGAGAATAGATTGAATATACAGAAGTAGACAGTATGTTTTTTTTATTATTTTTCTTTTAACCGAAGTATTTACATAGGCAGAATATGTACATAACTACCAGAATGAGGAGAGTTTTGCAGAGATTGCATTTGCCTAGAAATTCAGAATCCAAAACTGTCCCTGTATTGCTTAAGTATTCCACCAATTAATCCAATTCAACACTGCTGAACAGACATCAAACAAGCAACAACTATGTTCCACGGTTTTTCATTAGTTCACTAGATTAATCTGTGATCAGCAGAAAAGATGAGAGGGTTGCCAAGCTGAATAGATTTGTACATTTTCCTTCACAAGTTTTCTAGTCCTGAGATTTCACAAGATTTTTCTTAATTGTAGGTGGAGGTGGTGAAAATTGCAAAGAGGAAAGAGTGAATATTCACTGTTAAGCATGGGAGTTGAAAAGGCTACACACGCCACAGCAATGGCCTGAGTACGCTCGAGGGCTAATTCAACCTGACACACAATTCAGCTTTGTACACAAACTGGGATGCCTTGGAACTGTAAAAATCAACAAAGCCGAGTGAAATGCTTACAGTTAAAACCTTAAGCCTTAGAAAAATCACTCGGTTCTCAGATTCAGAAAAAAATGAGACAGTTAATCCACTTCATTCAAAAAAAAAAAAAAAAAGAAAAATATTTTAAGCATGCACAGGACAATTTCTGTCTCTGCAGTAAAACTGTTATTAAAACCACAATATGGTATTAATGCAGAGCTGTGCTTTAAAAAAGATGAGACTGCTGCGGTTCTGATTGCTCTTTCAGCTGAAGTTTGATTATTTGAATCAAAAACCTTCAAGATAACTTCTTGTCACATGGAATGCCTAGCTAAGCACAAGATTCTTGCTGAATCATGATTTAAAAAGCTCTCGTCTCACATTTTGTATAGCGAGAAAAGCTGTGCAAGGACCCAAACGCTGCACTGCCAGTGCCCATTAGCGTGAAAAAGTGCTAGCCTTTTATAAAACATTAATATGTTTATAATAAAAATACAGAAATTGCTTGGAGATAGACCTTAAAAAACTGATAAGGGGCTAGTATTGTCAAGGAAACATTTTCAAAATAAATATTTTATGATACGCTATTTTCAACTTGAAACAAGAAAATACTTCTTATATGTATATTTTTAACCTCTTACGTTATCTTTACTTTTCAGCTGAGTGACGAGAGTAAGAAAGAAAGGGGCAACCTGCTGCATAAGGGCCCATCTACAGGGTCCTTTGCAGGAAGACCCTGGGTCACTGCAGCCTCAATGTGAGCCAGCCATCCTGTTTCAACACGTATAGCACAGTCTGAGCACAAATCTGTAAAAATGACAATTTCCAGACTTTTGCATTGGAGCTGGCACAGCCTCAGGTCGATTCAGAGGGCAGAGTGAGCCTGAGCCTACCTGGAAAGTCACACAAATGTGTCCTCAGCCCAAGGACCAGGTTTCAAGAGTACAAACCAGTTTCCTGCTAACTTAAGGCTCGCTTCATCCTATTCACCGACCAGAAATAAAACTGTGCTGCACACACCGTATGCTGTTATTAAGCAGCCTCGTGGCGAGGCAGTACTTCTGATAACCTTACATAAAACCATTTTTCAAAACTTGATCTAAAAACCGTCATGGTCCAGTAGTTCTAGGGATTGAAGCAAAACCTTGAGTGAAGATGTTTTAAATCAGGGGCTTTTATTTGGAAAATTAAAGTGGCTTCTTTTTCCAACTTTTGAGTAGTCTGAATAATTGGAGGAGCATGAATACTCAGTTTTCTCTAAAAAGTGAATGATTCTTGACATAGCAAAACCAAAAAGTGAGTTATTTTTTTTCCTTTTTTTTTTTTTTTTTGCAACGCTTTTCCTTGTCTCAACAAATGTCATCAACACAATTACCTGAAGAAAGATTTAACATCAGTTATGTCTGAAGGAATAAAATAGGCTTTCCAAGAAAAAAAAAAATTATTTGCATAGACACAACACCTAAGATCTCATAAAGGCCGTTAGGCTTCACTACTGTATTTTTGAAATGCAAAATCTACAGCAAAAAACCTTTATCTTGACTTGCACAAGGCTGCTGTGGTTGCACCAAGACAGACACTAAGTCCACGAGCTGTTTTCTTCCTATCTCAAACCCAGCAGTCGCCACAACAGACACTTTTCTTACTCCTGTATTGTGGTAATTTTGAAGATTTCTTGTGCAAGTCTATCTTTGATTAGAGCTCCCTCTCCTACACTGTGCTCAGCCTACCAGCCCAGGTAACACATCTGTGAGTTCTTGCTGCCCTGTGCAGCATTTCTCACTGCACCAATTCTTATTTTACTGCTCACAACTCTAAGAAGAGTTTTGGGACAGCGCTCCTCTTTTTCTGCACAGGCTTTGCACTACCCGGATCCCTCCAAAACATTTATTTGATTTATTGCGTAATGGAAAGAGACCATGGACAAAATGGCCATCCGTGACAGTTACGGATCCAGCAACTTCCTGATGAAATTTCTCAGAGTTATCTCACCCTTAATTAAGATAATGGGTAAGAGGCAGAAATATTTCATTCAGTTCGGCTTCCTTAAAGAAACAATACTATTTGGGAGGAAAGGAGGACAGATTTATCATCTCCTCGCTAAAATTCCTCCAAGACGGAGCCACAAGCACACAATTTCCTGACACGTTTAAAATTGAGGAGTGAAATGTCGGTCGTTCAGACAAAAATGTTTTACTTAGGTCTCTGATCACTGCTCTGGGCTTCGCAGAGCTGTTATAGAGCTTAGCAATATAGCTGGAGTCTACTCAGGTCTTGTCTGGACCCGCAATGCACTAGCAAGATAAACTACAGTTTAAAAACACTCTGGCACCGCTATTCCGCAAACAAGTCCCTCAACTACGCAGTATTTACCCAGCAGTCAGGCACTCGCATGGGAACATCAGCTTGCCAAGCATCAGGTATGAAATATTTCACTGCTTCTCACTGCTCCTTTTCAAAATGTCCCTTTTTTTTTTGCAAAATAGAGTGGTGCTGATACACGAGCTATTTTGCAATTAAGGAAAAATTGGTGGCTATAAGCAGAAAAATCCTCTAAGCATGGACTATGAGCACTTGGTGTTCTCTGACAATGTTTGCAGTATCCAATTTGTTTGGTTTACAACTCAAAATAGCATATTCAACTGCCAGCAAGGAAATCTATTATCTGAAAAACAATTTGATATCTGTTTCATACATCATCGCTGAACATCACTGACAGTAACTCTGAGATCAGACCTAGTTGACAATTCTGCCCGTGATTCATGGAACAGCATAAGGTACAGCTCATTTTCCACAGAGAAATAGGCTCTAGACTGCTGATAGACCTAAAATTTGCTGTTTGTCAATGAGGCAAACAAATGAGACTGACTGGGAAGAGATCTGGTGGCATGAAAGAAGATACATGCACAAGTTTGATGTCATTTTTACTGAGTTGATTCTCCATATAATCACATTTGTTTTCGGGCTATTCAGGATGATTAATTTTTCTAACAGTAGATTGTTTTCGAGTAACGGTTATTTTCTGTCATTGCGAAGCAGAAATAAACAACTGCACAGCCCATGTGTGTTTGGGGATAGTTCTGTTCCTCCACGAACAGGTAACAAGCCTGGTTGGAGCTGCACATGTCAGGAATCTTCCTGACATTTGATCCAAGTTAACCACAACTTTGCAAGTTTTCATTTGCTTCTGCCTTCTTCAACGCTTTCATGTTTCTTGGTTGGTCAGTTTTTCTTCAAATTTCAGGCTAAAAGCATTACCAAATTATCTTCAATACTTCACAGCTCTTCTGTGAGTGGCCATAGGATCAATTTGCTTTATTAATCATACAATTTTAGAAGGTGGGAAATGGAAAAAGATGAACTGAGGCTACCCAGGACCATGTGGCCAAAAACGCAATAAACTCCATGGCTGAGATGCAAGACAGCAAAAGAGTGATAAGGAACAGCTTAAAGGATGTTTTGAGGAGGACAGGATCAGCCTCACTTCCACAAATGTCCCATAAATGTTTATGATGAAAAATATTCAGCAGTTCCTTTCACAGGGGGCCTAAATTTAGAGATGCTGGCAGGGCAGATGGAGTTTGCTCAAAACTCCGAGCTTGGAAAGTAAACTCAAATTCTAGTAGGGAAGTAGTTATTCTGACTTGGCCAGCTCAGGGAGCTCCATTTGGATTTGGGTAAGTAGGAATAACCTTTAGTTTGCTAATGAAAATGTGCGCAATAGCATTTACAAAAAGCAAGTTGATAAGAAAGCCCTGGAATCAGCCTTGCTTTAAAAGTAGCCCAAAATACACAGAAGTGGAAAATGTGCATTGGAAGTCGCTCTGATAGTCGAAGCACAACATAACTGAATTTTGCAGAAAGCTGTAATGGGCCCCAAAATAAGAACTGCATCCCAGATTACCCCTGCAGGTTCACAACTTCCAACTATTAGAACTGAATCTGGGGACGGTGTTTGGAGAAAGTTTTCAATTGCTCTGCTGGAGCTAATGCAGGTTGGTCCCAGAACTGCAGGGGAAAAAAATGAGCCGCCTTCCAGAGCCACTCAAGTCCTTACTACTTGCCTGCATCATTTCTAGTGTAGTTAAAGGCCTAATGCAGGAGAGCAACTTCTTGAGGTATATTTTAAATTATTTTTATGTCCTTTTAATGAAACCCTTAAATAAAGAGCTTCAAAAAGGGAAAAAAAAACCCACAAAATACTACCATGTCTTTTATTTACAGTGTATACACTGGCAGCACTTTAAATGTAAATCTACTTTAGCAGAAAGTACATTAAGACAAACGAGAAGGCGCTTTTATGAGAGACATCAATAACACAGAAAGACCAAATGGGCTGAATGGAATAATTCATGAAGAAACTGTAAACTATCAAGCTATGTAAGTTTGGATTAAATACTGACCTGGAAGGCTGAGGTAATTTTGGCAGCTGTCAATATCATGACAGTAGGGGAATAACTAGTAAAATCATTAAATGTGGAAGAAGAAGAAAAAACTACTTGGGCACAAGCATGATTAGGGTACGAAATAATATTCACAGGGAAGTGGCGAGTGATTCATCTAGCAAGCTTAGTGTTAGACAAAAGAGTCTCCTATAGGGAACAGTTTTGCAATGGCCAGATATAGACGAGATTCCCCTGACACAGCTCTCATTTCTATGATCCCCATACAAACGTTGATAGCACTGCAGCAACGCATTTGACAATATCAGCTGGATATAACTGTCCAATTTTTTGTTCGTTGTTGTTAATAATATCCTACTCAGTGAACAATGATTTGTTACATAAAATGCTTCAGGAAAAAAAGAAATTCTCTGCTTTACCCCTTCACCTGTGATACTCTTCCAGAATGATATTATTTGTACTTGAAATTTCTGCCAGCTTGATACTAAACAGACTCAATTAATTAACTTCAAATATGCTCCTTGTGACGACATGGAAAAGAAATAAACTTTAAAGAGCATTTTCATTCTGAAGACTTCAAACCATCGCTTTGACCCGGCCAGTACTGGCAAGAATAGTCCAATCTCGAGGGGAAAGGCCATCTTAATGCAATTAGCTTGGAAATTGCACATGGGGAAATAGAAGGGACAGGTACCTACCTTCTTGATGGTGTCCAGCATGGAGCGTCCTCCCTGCCACGGTTTGGAGTTCTTCCTGATGCAGGTCAGGCTGGCCATGCTGTGCCACTTCCTGTCCTCCAGCTTCTTGTGGAAGGCATTTGCCAAGAGCAGGACCGTGTCATATATGTACAGGTTGGAGATCTGCAAGGAGGTCAACATGAGCAGATTAGCAGGTTACGTGTGGGGCCCTGCCAGCAGCCAGAATTCATCAGCTTTGTTTTTGCCTTGTCAATAACCTGTTGATGGCTTATTTGGGAGATAAAAAAAATCGCCGCTTTACTAGTAAGTAGTTACTACGCTACAGTCGATGGGTAAATGTACACTACACATGTGAAGTACAGACAGTCCACTGTCACTCGCACAGTTCCACTGCCAGGATTAAAAGCCCAGCTCATCTACTTAAACAGACTTCCTTTAAATACGAAAAGCTGCAAGGAACTTGCAATTTTTCAGACATTCATACGCCATCACATTCCTGCTGTATGTCTCTGCTTCATGCAGGCATGCGGACACGCAAACGGTGTCAGGAAGTTCCAGTTTAGCATCAACTAAGGGAGGGTTCAACTCAGGAAAACAAACAAAAAACTTGGCAGCCCATTCCACTTAGTCTGCTACCTTTTCTATATATGTATTTTTAAATGCGTGCAGTAAAGAGATGCGAAAGATGCAGTTCAATATAAAATAATAGTGCATCATCATAAATGCTTCCAAAAAATAATTTTAAAAGAGCAGTCTTTTTTCACCCATGTCCCGAAATGCCAGAAACATTTAAGTTGCTAGCAGCACCACAAATAGAATCACAGGTGCTTGGAAAGCAAAATGACACTCATAAATGCGAGGGACCTTTGGGAATATTATTTTTAGACAACCTGTGGGTCATTTGAAGCCCCGGGGCTTGTAGTTATCAAGGCAAACTCATTTTCCTCAGCTCTGCTGTGAAGGGGGCTGTGAGAATTGCTAGTCCCTGAAAACAAATTAGCTAGCAGCAATTTGCTAATTGAGGCAGGCTTGCTGCCTTTTTTTCTTCTCCATCAGTCACAGACTTGCCAAAGACCCAGATTTGAGGAATATGTTAAACGCTCTACGCAAGGGCTCCTCTGTACAGATGGTCTACTCAAAACCTTAAAAGAAGGATGTCTATAATAAGAAATCATGCCAGCTTTAGGGAGAATGCCCTTATTCTGCCTCGTGAAAATACCCAAAGACTGGGAAAGTCCTGCAGGAATTGGGAGCAGGGAGAGGCCAGGAAGCACAGCAATTCTGAGTATTTCCACATGAAACCCATACATCACCTTCCAAAATAGAACAGCATCTCTTCCTACCCAATTCCTCCTTATAATACAGGCACGTACTGTATATTTTGATTTTCTTATGTAAATTCCATCTTTCATGCTGGCTTTGACTATGTCACCTGCAATCTGCTCCACACGAGCCTCCTGGAAAGCTCTTGCGACAGGCTTCTTCCCTCACAGCATCCAGGAGGGAGTTCATCTGTCTCCCCACCTCGCCACAACTTCCTCAGGCATTTCGCCTCCTACATTTTACGGAAGCAGATCTCATGGTCTGCCTCTCTCCTCCCCGTAAACTCCTGGGGTTCCCTACTGCCCTTACAGCTCTGCACTCTTAGCATTGAGTTGCTGATCCTTGTTTGTTTTTTTCTTTGCATGACAACGATCCTTCACTGCCTTTGTTTCTGGAAGATGGATTTTTGTTGTTACTCAAGCTTTCCTGCCAAGTCCAGGGGCTCTGACTACTCTCACTTGCAAAGTCGGTCGTGTAGCACAGGACCTAACTTATTTCACTAACTTTCTGCAAAGGCATGGGCCTGGAATGGCTGTGAATGACAGGACTAGAGGCCTGGATCGAGTGCCAGCGTTCAGACTCATGCACCACTTGAAAAACCGGTTGGTTGATTTTTCTGCATATTCCCTACAGCTACTAAGAATTCCAAGAATTTGGATACCACAGTATTTTCCCAGAGAAGCCTTCACCAAGGGGACATTTGGTTCAGGGGGAAAGAAGCAATTATTACAGCTCCTGGACACCCGAGGACAGTTTATATAACCAAAATAAAGAAGCCCGTAGAGCGCACCGACAATAAGGGCACTAATGAGGCTAAACTGGTACATGAAGGGCTACAGATGCCAAGTCATCATTTCCCAGCAAAATGACATTGCTCTCAAGGTAGCTTCCATAACCTAATGGCACGGGAACAGCAAGCTGTTGTCACAGTTCATGAGGAAGGATGCACTTGCTAATCTAAGAGTAATAGAGCTGGGCCTTCATCAAGTATTAATCGTGCTCAGGAGGACAGAGTTCAGCAATTACTAAGCGTTGTTATTCCTTTCCTAATAGTTCAGCTTAGCACTAACAGCAATCCATCACTGATAATACAATGATAAAGACACTACAATTAATTTCTGCTTTTGAAACTCACCCTTCCCTTTCACTGCCAGGCTCCTGCGTCATTAATAACCGTCCCAGTGTGCAGCAGGGCTGCAATTTAAAGTTACTTTGCACTTTTGCTTGTTCCCCCTGTAAATTTACCAAGATATTTCATGCCTTGCTTGGTATCAATTGCTCATACTCTATTTATTCCCAGTCTTTCCAACTAATCGCTAGACCCTTGCATTAACAAGCTGTATATATTTGAACAATGCCAAGTAGTTGCAAAACTTGAGATATCAACTAAAGTAAACTTAAATGAACTTGACTTTTTTAAGAAACTTGAAGCAAGATATTAGTAAACAGATTAAGTATGGGTGATTAATATGGATTAATTATGCCTCTTCTCTGTACAATTTGACTAGTTTTTAGCTTAGTTTTAGGTGAGTTTTTAGCCTAAAGAATAACAGTAGTAAAAACTTCTAGCAATCCAACTTCTAACTTCTTTTGCCTTTTCAGAAGGGCCTCTAAAGGGACAGAGTTTGTTTTGACAAGGTCAGTCCTATAGACACAATGAATGACTGTCACCAAAATCCTTTCCAGTGTTTTAATTAAGATACTTAAAATTGAATTTAATTCAAGAATTAAAATATTAATTACTCACATAGCCTTTAGATGGAGTAATTTAGAAAAAAAAATCAAAAAATCCACTCAATTTCCAGAGAATATTTCTGATTAGTCACACTTTGATACCATAAAAAAAATATTAAAAAACAAGGTTTTCAATTTATAAACTGTTCCCACTTTCCCCCTGGAACAGAAGTTAATTTATAATATTGTTGAGAATAACAAAGAAACAGGGAACAAGCCCCATAGGTGCTCTAAGGTCTATGCATCACGTGAAGACACAGGGGAAGCTGCATCTGGCTTCTTCATTAGGTAGCACCATCTCACTGTGCTGCTAACCAAGTGCTGTTTTCTTGAGGAAAGGGAGCGCGCAGCAACTTAGCTGTGCAGAGCAGTTAAACCCATCAAACCACCATCGTTGCACTGAAAATTTATGAAAGCTTCCAACAGGAAGATTACCGCTATCCGAGCAGCAGTTCGATCAAATCGCTTAGGTTAAGACACACAGTTCGCCTAATGTGTGCAGCGGAATTGGCCAATTTGCAGTAAACAAAGTCTTCTACAAAATGGTTTCTTGTTTTTTTTCTTCCTCCCCGGAGTGAGTTCACTCCGTCTGGAATGACAATAAATTAAAACGCGATGCTTCCCATTAATACAGAGCTCATTCTCCATGCTGCTCCAGTTAGCGGCTCTGCTCACGAGGTCTCCGGTGGCTGCCCATAATCACCTGCTCCGTCCTGACGTGCTGCCCACGGCCTCGCAGGGCTCCCCAGGGCCCGCGCTGCCCCGGCCGCACGTCACAGCCTGAACATTGCCCCGTTCCTGCGCAGGCCCCCGGGAAGCACTGACTCTGCACAGCCCCGGTGAGTTTAACCGCACCGGCTGACGGCATCGCAGCTCAGCGGCTGGGGGGTTCTCTTATGTTCCTCCCGCTGCTTTTTCTCACTTCTTTCTTTAGGCTCATGGTTTTCCCGAAAACTGCTGGCTTTGCTGCCCAGGCAGGGACCACTGCCAATACAGGCTTATTTCTGCAAGTCTATATGCGACCATGCCAAAGAACCAGTGTAAAAATCAGCGTTTTCATCTAATGTTGCATTACTGATTTGCCGTAACTCTGCCATGACTCAACCTAACCAGACATCAAGAGAGAGGGGAGAGAGGGGAGAGAGGGGAGAGAGGGGAGAGAGGNCGACTATGCCAAAGGACCAGTGTAAAAATCAGCGTTTTCATCTAATTTTGCATTACTGATTTGCCATAACTCTGCCATGACTCAGCCTAACCAGACATCCTGAGAGAGAGAGAGAGAGAGAGAAAGAGAGAGAGAGAGAGGAGTAGCTCTTGAAAAAATATAAGTAAATTTGGTAGGACAGTGGTCAAGATCTGTTTCTAATTTCATACAGTAGTAGGGCTAATACGGTTNAGAGAAGACTAGCTCTTGAAAAAAATATAAGTAAATTTGGTAGGACAGTGGTCAAGATCTGTTTCTAATTTCATACAGTAGTAGGGCTAATACGGTTTTCTCTCCACAGTTTCTATCCACAAGAGATCAGAAACGTGGAGATAGCACAGAAATAGAGGTTGCTGCTCTGTATGTACTTGCGCGTGCATCTCACTGGCAACCTGCAATGTGTTGGTGGTTGTAAGCCGCTGTCATGAGGTCAGTGAAATTTGTAATTACCATCCCTAAAAACAAGGCCTCTCTGCAGTGTGGGTACAAATCTACATCTTCAGACACCAAGTTTGAAAGGAGCAACACAGGTGTCCCCAGGATGGCTTTCCCGCTGCCAGCACACGTGCACCTTGGAGAAGCCCAGCGTGCAGGTCACGAGACATCAGCTTTGGGCAGAGGAAGTTCTTCAAAATGAGGTAACAACAACAAGGACAGCAGAACATCTACCCAACTTTTTGGACCTCAAGTATTTTATTTCCAGCTGTTCCTCACTCGCTGTGCAATGGGCCAACCCTTCCCATCCAGCAGAGCTATTCTCGCCTCCATGCCCAAGTATTTTCCCAGTCCCGTGATGAATCCTTAAACTACGTGTCAGAGAGGACACAAAAACAAACATAAGATCACACCGCACCCGTGGGGACAACCCCACAGGTCATGGAGAGGGGCAGTTCGCAGGCGGGAACGGCCGGGCACGGCAGCTACCTCCATGCTCTGGGAGAAGGGGTCCTTGGGATCACACAGCGAGGAGGAGATGCGGTGGTTGCCGCGGAAGCAGCGCTGACTGATGTTCTGGGGCACCGGAAACGTCTGCCGGATGATGGTCAGCCTCCCGATGGACCTCCTCACCAGCTCCTGCACGTCCGCGTCGCTGATCTCCTGAGAGGAAGAGGCAGGCAACACGCAGAGAGGTTAAAACGTTACCATGGGGCGCGCTACCACGGAACTGCAAACGGAAAATCAACCTAGAGGGCCAGAGACACGCGGGTGCTACACGGCTCTGGCATGGAGCGCTTAGGGGAACTTGAGTGAGCTCGTTAAGATAAGCAACCTACTACATGTGTAAATGTGTGCTATGTGGGCTCTGCCCAAGTGCTGAAGAATTCTTGTAGGCCCAACTAGGCTCAGTTGCTCTACTTGGACTTTTCTCTCCCTCTCCTTTTACCTTAGATATTTTTACTTAAAAGTCTCTCTCAGCATCCTTGGCTGACAACGTGTCCATCAGTAGGAAGTTGTCCCAGGACACAATTATTTAGGGGCTGCCAAGGCCCAGATAATTATCCAGGCCTTAAGTGCTCATTTCCTGGAAGCAGAGTCTCTAGACCCTGTAAGTGGTGCCCAAAGTACCAAGCATCATTTAGCAAAAGGGCCAAGAAAATCACATTAGCACGTTCTGGGTAGGGGCCTGCTTGCTACTGCAACCCCAGAGTTAAACTCAACCTTCTGCTCCGCCGGGTACCTGGAAAAACTTGCAGCTGAACACTCAGCTCTGCGGACAAACGCTCAAAAGAAAAAAATAACATGTTCATATGTAAAGCATTAAGCTTAAAAGATTAGTTTTTATGGCAGGTTAAAGAGATCAGAAAAGCAGTTCCTTATGTATTAGAAATACCAGCAGCTTGGCAGGCAACAGGGGCTTTACAGTATTCAAAGATGTGGCCCTCAAATTGGATGGGAAGGAGCACGGGTTTAGGAGCACCATCACATAAAAACTGCCAAGTAAGAGAAACAAACTACTAAATCACTTAATCTCTACAACTAGAAGATATTTTCCATCATACTGAACTGTTTGTTCGAAAGCTGCCTTAATCAGATTAGATGAATATTCTTGATGCCCCAAACATGCCAGATGAATAATTTTGTAGCTATTTTCCCCCAGAAGGGCAGCTCTTTCAGAGCTCCATTAGCAGCCTGCACATAAATACTCCTGCATTCAACCAATGCTTATCGAATATTTCTGATTCTCATTTGTGTATTTTTAGCTTCTCTTTTTTTTTTTTTTAAGGATGTAGCACATCTGCACTGCTGTGCCTGTGGCTAAAAGTCATGACTTTTTTTGCTTCTAGCCGTCTGATCTCTACTCGCAACCAAGAACTTAGGAGACACACATAAGGAGTAAGATCTCTTGAGCTCAAACGGTAAAATTTCTCATAAAAAGATCATGAGGCTTTTTGAAAACATAGATTTTTGAACGGCAAGACAACTAACCCAGCAATTTTGGCTTTTGTGGAGCTTTACCTAATATTCTTTAAACAAACCATTTTGAAGTAACCAGTTTGGACGTAAGTTCTCAAGATAAATGCTCCAACTTGTGAATTTTAACTTCAACTCTCTTGACTACAGTAAAGCCTTTTATTCTTCTTCATACAATGCCAGAGTTTTCAAATTCATCTGTTATTAATGTTCTTTATGAAATATAGATTTTTCTGCGAACAAAAATAACACATGGCATCAGCTGTGTCCAGCGCAATATCTTGCATTTCTGGTCGATTAATCCGTAATGTACCATAGATAATAGTTTCTCTCAGCTTAAGATTCTGTCTTTTCATTTAACCTGTATCGTTTCACTAGCTGTAGCGTAAAATAGAAACGGCTGTTTTAGTAAAACACATTTTTTAATACTTTCAATATAATCAGAAAGGAGAGTGCAAGAGTCTTTTGTTGATTTTTCAACTACACCTGTCTGAAGGATGTTTACAAGAAGTTCATATGGTTTTCATTACACATTGTGCCCAAGCTGTAACAGACAGATTATTTTTTATAATGTCAGAAAAGATACCTACATGACCATACTATATTGCTAAATACCATTTTAGAATAGAACTTCCCTTTTGGCTGCTCATTTATCTTTCCTCTCTCAAAATCTTTTTTTCCCTTGTATTCAGCACTTTTTTGTGTGAATTTTAATTAGAAAGTCCTCATTTTCACCTTTAGGTTACCACCACCTATTTTTATACATCATCTGGAAAGTAATAATAGAATCCAAACACCAAAGAGATTTCCCTGCGGCCCTAGATTTCAACAGATTAATGACAACTATTATTCTAGATGTTAAGACTTGCACTGATTATGCCACAAACTCAGCTTTCAAGCTAACTACAAATCAATACAAGGCAAGCACAAACTCAGCTTTAGCAATTTGCTATATATTGCTTTGTCGCGCTTTAATACTTGGCACTGTGAAGAGCCTTTTATATCATGACTCTCCAGTATCATCTCTCATTCTTGAATTTTGGATCTGACTTAAGAAAACTATATAAAGCAACTATTGTATGAGAGAAAACAATTTGCATTTGCACTTCAAAGGAGGATACAGAGTAATGATGTAAGGGTGGCAGATGAGCTGTTATACAAGAACCAAATGTCAAAAAAATGACAAAGTGGGCCACATTGAACAGGTATCTGGCACCTGTAGGCATTTAGCGATTTTTTTAAATTAGAATTTAATTAGAAGTTCAACATGCAGTTTGAAACCTTCCTTTAGTTGATCTGGAGTGAGAATAAAGGTTTGCTGTCCTATTTCACATGGCACAAAGATAAATTTAGATGTCCATTTCATCCCAGCAGCCAAGTAAAGAGGGAAGGGAGAGTAATTCTAAATGAATAACTGTTTGGAGATGAATTGGAAAGGGGGAACTGAAGAAGATCAGCTCTACACACCAGACACCGACTCCAGCAGGAAGCCAGACAATGTACTGGAGCGCTAACACATGTTGTCATTCAGCCCAACCTGATTATTATTATTTTTTTTCCTTCCCATTGCTCTCCTTAGAGGAGTTTTCCCATTGCAGGCTCCCACGCCCTTGGCGATTAGAAGCCTTCTGCAGACTTTCGCCCTGCTCTTATTCACGGGCAGTTTGAGCTCCCCTGTTCTCGCGCCACCCTTGTCCTCCAGCCCTGGAAAACGATGTGTTTATTCAGACACAGTCACGTCCGGACAGCACAGCCCCTCTCAGCTTTTGCTTTTAAAGGCCAACCAAGTCCAACTTTTCAGTCTCTTCTCACACAAATCTTATTTGCATTTACTGTGAACCTGTTTCAATTTTTTCCTAACACGGTTGGTTACACTTGTGCATATTACGGTAGATGAAACCCACCCAGTCCTTTGTATAGCACCATTAATATTTTCATTTCATGTATGGAAGCTTTAGGTGTTGGGAAGCATTTTTAGCTGTCCTTGAGTGAATGGCAGCAACAGAGAACTGTTTTTTTATGCCTTGGGCATAAAAAGATGACCCTGAATGTTTTAGAAAAGCTAGACGCTCAAGTCAGACAAAGATTTAATATAAAAAAGCACATTTCTTTCACTGAAAGAAAACTGATGAAAAGCATATGAGGGTCCCCTTCCACAGTTCCGCTAAATAAAATCTGAGCTTGATGCCCACTTATGATTTAAGAGTCAGAAAGAAGTGTAATCTCACTGTCCTGGGCCACTGGACTTATTGTCGTGCAGAGGAAAGCAGCAAGCAGAGGCGGGGAGGCCGAGGGACAGAGTGAGGAATCCATTCTCACATTTCGCGCAGGCCTATTTGATCATCACTGAATTCAAGTCTGACTCTCACAAATTTTAAATAAGGAATTAAGCCATCTGCTTAGAGGCCCCGAAGAAATAGGAGCATCCATTTGCAGAGTGCTTAAATGTGAAGATCAGGCAGAAGAGATTTGTAGTATTTGCAAAGGACTAACAAGATATGTATTATGCTTTAGCAAATTTTACTTTATAGGAAAATTCCCCCCGCTTCCTCCCATACGTGCAGTACTGGAACAAATTTGTGGTATTAACTGAAACGTCAATAACTGGGACAACAAAAGTTAAGTAACTGTTTCCAGGCATTAGAGTACTTAAGGCTAGAAATTAAGACAACAGATGTTAGCCTGCAAACCTAGGCAGATTCACCATCACAAAACTGAAGGTGTTTTTCCTTTCATGGTATTATCCACTGTAGAAGGGATGCATGAATTTGGCAGAGTGATGGAAAAGGGAAATCAGCTCCAGTTTTAATATTTCATTGCAAGGGATTATTTGAATTGTGTAGTCTTTGCAAAGAAAAAAAAATCTAACTTCACAGCAATAAATTCTCAAATTAGAAGTTCAGAAAAGCACTGTTACTTACTTAAAACAGTTACTTGTTTGACAGCTTAATTTTGCTAAAACAAGCGCCCCAATCACATGTGCCCAGGCTCACTACAAGAGAATTGTGCAAGAAATTATGGAAAAATGGGCCGAGCTCTCGGATCATTTCACAGTCGTCTCAGGTATGATGGCCATCAGGAGTTGATGGAAAACCATATGAAATGCCCTGGCTGAGGATGTGAAGACAGCTATTATAACACTGCACCATAAGGGCCCTGCAAATCTGTCCAGTTCCAAATCTTGCACTGCCAAAGTGGAGTCTTTGTCATCTTATCACTGAACAGGTGAAACGTTGCAATGAATAAATCATATCATGAAACATTCATCATTCCGGAATATTTACATTCCTGCTGTAATTTGAACACAGTGATAGGAACCAAAGGAAAAATAGGACACGACATGGGTCCATCTATATCATTATCTAAAAAAATAAAATAAAAAAAAAATAAAAATCAGATTAGGCAATTTTTTCCCCAAATATTGGTATTCTTAGCCTTATAAAAACAGACAGAGCTGGCAGTAAATTACCTAAGAGCAACTTAAGGAACTTAGGGGTTTAGTTCCAGCAGCAGATTAAGCCGAGGTAGCTGAGGAGGTTACTTCCCTGTCATCAAACAAGCTGGTGTTCTCGGGAGCTGCCAGCGGGAATGACTCAATGGGCTACAGAGAAGATTTTAATGACTCTGGTTCACATCATAGCTTGGGAAAACGAGCCTCATCTCAGCTTCCACCAGTTGCATACAAAACAGCTATAAAATGCAGCGGGGTGATGCTGGTGCCTCGGTGAAGGCCGCTGGAGCTGTCCCAGCCGTGGGGCAGCAGCTCAAGGAAGAGGTTTGGAGCAGGGAAGGCAGCGCAGAGTGGTAGCCGGTTCAGCTGCCTCAGTTTAACTGCTACTGCCCACAAGGCATAGAGCTCAGAAGGCAAAATTTGTTCCACGGAGACACTAATTTCTGAAACCAAAGATTCTCCAGTCTGCAGAAAATGCTCAGAGTGCAACCTCTGGTTTTACTTGGCTTTTGCGGGGGAAAAGGTTACACAGCTAAGACCAAGTACCCTCTTTGGCGCTTTCCAGGTCATATTTATTTAGAGTGGACCAAACTGAAAAACTTTTAGCAAGATCTTTCACTTAAGTAGCAAACCTATAGCTGGGCTCTATGTAGGAACTGGGTCTGAGCTATTCATATTGAGCTTAATTGTTGACTTGTTTTAACCAAATTAATAATTTATTTTGACCCCAAATTATTGACACAGCACTTATCAAGATTCAGTTTTCCCCAGAGAAAATTGGCTAAAGATAGGTCGGGAATTCACTGGGTGTGAAAGAGTAGACCAAGAATCATCTCACTGCAAGAAGGTTACCAAAATATACACATGAAAAAAACCTACTTTGGATCCACTTTCTTCACTATAACTTACTGTACTAATGGAGATCTACTAACTAAGCAGGCAGAGATGTATAAAAAAGCTAGAGATTAGGTCTGGAGTGTGTAAGCAATTTCTCCAAGATATCCTTTATCCTGGGAATAAAGAGAAGACGACCTGCATTAGGGGACAGTTACCTCTCCAGGGAGTTCTAGCCATTCTGGACCTATTCCTCTTTCATAAACCAAAGGAAAAACCTCAACGCAGCCAAGAACTGCATGGTTCAATGTTTTGTACGCAAAGCCACTTCCCTTATTGACTTGTCATATGTTGGCTGACAAGCTCTTGCAGAAGAACCTATTTCACATTTTAAAAAGGGGCTCTCAATTCAACTTTCTTTCAGTTCTCCCTTTATGAACATTCGTATGTGACCTTACCCTGAACTCTATCAAAAAGCCTCCCACAGATATCAGTGGGTTCGGATGACAACCATGATTGACTTCTAGGAGGATTTTTACAGAGAAGAGAAAGATACTTAAACAAATAAACAAGCAAACAATCACAGGGAACAAAAGCAGTTCACTCAGGAAGCTTTTTTTTTTTTTTTTTNAAAAGCAAAGAGATTTTTTTAAATCTCTTAAAACCATCAAATCAGAAGTGAAGGCTAAATATACTCAGCAGGGAAATATTTTTCATTTATTCATACAAGGACGTCTATTTAAAATAGGCAAGACAAAGCAACAAAGCCCCCAAACTTGTCATTCTGGTCGTGAGGAACCAGAACTAAGGAACATTTTCCCTCCCAGCATGTCTCAACTTTGTTGAAGCTACCGCTTCCTCTTGGCAAAATCAAGATCAGCATGAAAACTGTCAGAAAGCCTGAGAACAGGATTCATGGTTCACAATGTTTGCTTGACAGTTACCTCATTTATAATGATCCAGTGACAGTCAAAAGCCACCAAATTCGTCTCCACGACCTGAAAGACAGAACAAACCAGCTATTAGTCTGCTTGTTGATGAAAGCAAAATAAATAAATAAATAAATAAACGGATGCTCTGCAAGTGACACAAACAGGAAGCACATGCTCTGCGAGACCTTCGCTATTCAGCTGAGGATGCAGAACCTTTAGTTAAACACGGCGGGAGCGTTTGGGTTATTGTTTGACTTGCTAATTAAACTTGGAAAACCCATTTCACCACTGGCATTGCAGAAGAGATGAGGTTTCAGTTGACTGAGGAGAAAAATGAAATCATGTTTGCCTTGATACTGCCTGGTGAGATGGAGCAGCAGAGAGGAAGACAGAAAAGAAGGATCAAGCAATTCCCGTCAGATCGCTGTAGCTGAGGTCTCTCCAGTCTTCACCTGCCCTGGAAGCCTGTGATTTGGAGGGGAAAAAAAACTATGCTTGTATAAATGCATGAGTGCGGAGCAGAGGTTCTCCTGAGCAAGAGGGCTATCGCTGGGATGATGACCGATAGCCCGTCCTCGCTCCTCTCGTACGGACCCTCTTGCAAAGAGGAAAGAAGAAGGGAGCGCAAGCGGTCGAGTTGTGTTAGCAGGAAGGGAAGCGGCTGAGAGAGGAAGGAGCAAATTACAGGAACGCCTGGATGCCTTGCCAGTTCTTGCTACCGATTAAATCCAACTGGCATTGACAGTCAAAGAGTTTTAAACTCCAGTTAATTCTCTGGTTTACACCACCACCATCCTTACCCCGGTGCACAATTCAAAACCAGCAGCTACTTCAAGCTGTGTTGAATCCCAGAGGAACAGAAGAAAGGGTTGGGACAAGGCCTCACAGCATTACAGCACTCAAAAACGTGGGTTCTTCTTGCTTGCAGCCCAGCAGCCCCGCAGCCCCGCGTGGCCTTTAACAGTGACCAGTTTCAGCAGCGGTCACCAGCAGCGACCGCGCTGCAGGGAGGGCCACGGCCCAAGGAGAACTGTTTCACTAGCTACAAGTCTTAAGAGCAGCAAAAGACCCCATACCGACAAGCTTCATTTTTAATCAGAGGCATCGGAAGTGGGGTCAGTGCTTGCTGACTATAATGAGAGGTAAGAGTGGAAATTCTAAGCCAAAGACATAAAAAAAATAAAAACGTAAAAGTAGCACGATAGGAACTAACCTTTTCCTAGAAATTCTCACAGCGTCTGTAACAAATGAGGGGAAATGAAAGCTGTAGCTACTAACCTGCTCCTGGAAAATTTCAATATTACTAGCAGTAGGATTTAGGGTGTTCGCATATTTTGAATTTACACTCATTGCATTGTCGCTTTTGTGACGAAAGAATAATATTTTGTCGTGTGGCTTTGCTGTTTTCCAGTATTCTCCCTAGAAGGCACTACACCGACCACAGGGTGGTGGAAAAGGCGCCCAGAAGTCCGTGGGGATCACCAACAACCATGTCCTACCCTGGACCTGCCACGTACGTCCTCCATCTGCCTCAAGAGGTCCATGAGCCCAAACTTCAAATTGCAAAATGAAATTTCACATTTTTCTGTTCATTTGTTACTATAGCAAGGTTAAATTATTAGGGGTGGATCACTACCATCTGCCGTGGAGGTTTGGCTCATCTGACTGTAATGCACTTGTTCTTCCATTAAAAATTTTGTTTCGGTTCATTTTGTTTCTTTATGAACATGTGGGTCTGCTTACTTACATCTCTCAGATTTCAATTAGACGAGGTCTTTCAATAAAGAAAGGATTTCAAGTATCACTGTTTTCATTACATACTTGTCTCAAGCCACTTAAGCCAGACTCTGGAGAGGCTTGTTCCATCTATGCCTAGTCTCACTAGTCAGTTTCATTGGTTCAGACAGATCATGCTGCCCATGATAGATTTATTTGCAACTTCCAAATAATAAGATGAAATGCATCTATTTTTTAGTTCTAGATGAAACTGTTGAGCAGAAAGATCATGTTTTATCCATTACAGTTTAGGCATTCATGAATCCACTTAATATTAAAACCATTTTCAAAAAAGATTATGTCAAATTAAGATGAACCTTATAACGTATCCAGAGACACTCAGACTAATATATCCTAAGTATAGACGGGCTCTGAATAGTCCATGATTTAAGAATTTATTTTCCCCTTTCAGTCTGTCAGAAGCCGACTTCTGGCATCTTCCTTAGCCTACCCACCCAAACTTTGTTCTACTATTCAGAGTGGTTCCTTAAAAAAGATAGATGATGCTGTGAAAAAGTTGTCTTTTTTTTTTTTTTTTGATAATGAAATATAGATTAACAGATAAACTAGATTTATAAACCCAGCATTAGGCTGGAGTTTCAGAGCCATCTTTTTGTCCTGGGGCCAGTCAGTCTTACTCAATGATGTCTCAGCTCTCCTATAATTTCTCACAAAATATCTTCCCTTTTCAGCAGGATCAGGACTCACCTGCTGAGCTGCAGTCCCTCCCCATACCTACTGGCAAACTATTGCCTATGGCATCTATTTAACGATCTTAAAAGGAGAGCAGGGCAAATTCTGACTATACCTGCACGAACGGCAGTTCCCCACCACGGACAACCTTTCAGCATTTTCCAGCTATTGCTCTTTCCATTTTCTAGCACGGAGCAAGAACACACATAGCGAGCTGCTGTTTTACAGAAAAGAAACAAACTCAATACCACGTATGTCCTTCCCCCTGTTTTAAAGCTTGGAGGAAGAGGTGATTCAGCCCCAAGTTTCCCTCTGACACTACCTGTGTACGCATCTGGATGCAGTCATAAGATGCTCTCGATCAGTTATTAGGAACAGGTTCATCACAAAATCCCAAACCAAGCCCCGTTAAAGGCCAAGGGGTGCAAGTGAGATGCAGCTGCCCACTAGCACAGCCGCCATCGCCCGAACGGCCCCGAGAGCCCTCCACGATGCCCTTGTTGCAGTTCTGAGTTTTGCCTAGAGAGCCCCTCTGTCTTCACCCGGAAGGGGTGAAAGCATCAGCTGAGGGTCACTGCACCCACAGAGCTCTGCTCAGTTCAGCTAAACTCTAAACTAAAAGTACTTGGTACCCGGGGGAGTATTAGGGCACCGTATCACCTAGGTTTACTCTGTCCTTGCTCTTCCTTAGGTTTTGGAGATAAGAGCTGAGAGGACCTATGGTCTGACCGAAAACGCCTGCTCCCCTGCTCCCAAATATATTTCACTTGCTTAACTGCGGTGATTCATACTGGCAATAAAAGCAGAACCCTATTAGTTCTCTACCAACTGTTGTGGAGCTCAGACTATCTTTATTTAGTGAGAAGGTAAATATTTGAAACTGCTGGCTGCCTTCCTAATGCTCACAACAGAAACAACGGCAATAAATAAAGGATTTTGTGCTGTTGCGGTGGTGGTTCCTCGGTGTCGCAGCGCGCCCACGCTCTGCTCCGAGCGCCTCCCGCGCTTCACTCTCGCCCAAATAAATCCCTGTCCTGCAAACAGGCCCAGCGTGGCCAACAGAGCCAGGACTTCAAAGAAAAAGATTTCTGCCATTCAGGATTTTTCATTTATAGGCAGTTTTGGTTATTTTTTTTACAGCCCTATCACATCCCTATCTCCATTACTAAGAAACCAAGCCATATGTTAGCAGGCCAGTTGTGAAACAGATTTCGTGAACTCATGGAAAAGACTGAAAAAGGAACCTCACTCCCTACTCAACCCCCACTCAGACTGAATATTCACCCTGGAAAACTGAGAAGCCCTGTGATTCGCATAAATCCCACAGCAGAGGATACGGCCCTTAGATTACTCAGTGCTATGAAAAACCACCACACAGATATAAAAGATCATTCTCATGGCTTCACAACTTTAGGAGTGTTCTCATGTCTAACTGCAGCAGCTTTCCTGACACCCTATTAAAATAAATCAAACATCTCCTTTGCGAGGAAGATGTTCCACCTAGTCAAACATGGTGCTACTGAACTGCTGAGCGAGAACATGGCTGAGGCAGAAAATAATCTCCTCCTCCTGAAGAATTCAGCTGCACACCAAGGGAGACTTTGCAGAGAGTGGAAAAAATGCTGTCAAGGAGACAAGTGATGAGCAAGGACAAACCATCTGTCACTGGCAGCAGCTCCAGAACTTCAGGATGAGGGGAAGGGCCCGGCAATTTATCACAACCATTTCTGTTGTTCACTCACCAACCTCCAAGCAGGCCAGAGAGTCCAAAGCAAACAAAGCAGCGGCGCTGCCAGCACGCAGGTTTCTCTCACGTGTCAAACTAAGCAAGAAGGCAAAATAGCTTCCCCATAGAAGCACTAGGTATTTTTGCAGGAAACTCCAACGTTCTCTACGTCTGTTCCTCCATATAGACTCGGACAACAAACTGGTGCTGCCCAAAACTACTCAGTACAGACCAGGATAAAGGAAATACAGAAAAACAAATAAAAATAGTTGCAGATCTCTGAAATTCATCTCTGTACCCACAGGGCACATAGGACAAGTCTTGCAAATGCTTGACAAAGCTGTAATCTTGCACACATGGAGAGCATCACACCCAGCCCGGCCGTGCCAGGGCCTCCTGTTTGCAGAGGAAGGAAAGTTCCTGTCTTCACTGCTGCCCCTCCTGTTAACTTGCTGCTCCCGTAGGAGCCGTAGCGCAGACTGTGACTCTCTGCTGGACCACCACCAAGAAAACCACATTTTCCATTTGATTTTTCACACAAAAGCTGACAGATGGCATTGCATAATCCCTGGTTTTGGAACCGGCTCATTTTGAAATCATTTAGGAAGTGATTTTCTTGCTTAGTTTTTCTAAGAGCTGAACTGCAACCCAAACTCCCTACTAACCTCATCCAAACATCTCCTATTTACAGTATGTCCTGTTCACGCTGCCTCGTAACCTGCAATCTTTCAGCTGGAAGACTGCGCTCCTCAAAACCACAGGACTTCTTGGTGACTTTTCATAAAGAGTCCCTACTGCTATTTTATAGGTGAATATTGTGCACAACCACACTCTCACCCAAGACATACTGATTTACTGATCACCAAGATGCAGAAAAAGCATGCAGGCAGCAGGGACTAAAACCAAGATAAACATAAACACACAAAGGTTATTTCCTAGCTTATCCTTGAATTTAGGGAGTGTCATTTGACCCATTTGGGCACCTGGAGCAATCTCCTGTTCTGTACATGGCTGTTTGGGTAAGGGTATAAAACACAAAATCTACCACCTTAAAAATTATTAAAAAGCTACTGTGCAAGTAATACTAGAATTTAGACAGGCTGAAGACTGGCTTACCTGAAGATCAGAAAAGTAAATGTGCAGACTTGTGTCGGGTCAAGCTCAACACTGCAGGCCTCGACTTGTGCATGGAAACTTGTCCCCGAGTTCTTTGTCCCTTTACATACAAACTCCTTTTTCTTTTTTTTTCTTCTTTTTTTTTTTTTCTTTTGATTTCTAGCTGCTAGTTCATTAGAACCACTACTATTTTATCAGGCTGTCTGTACCAAGACTTCCTGCTGGTGCCACAGCAAGCCCTTTTCTTTGCCTCTGCTCTTAGTCTTTGAGCTTCTCAGTAGGGAAATCAGCTGCTGATTTATCAATCTCATTCTTGCACACCAGAAACTAAAGCTCATAAAAATTCTTTCTTCACTGAAGGCAATATTTTTTGAATCTAATTTTTATCTCTATCCATTTCCACAAATTGAGGGGGAAAAAAAAAAAAGAGACCAACAATAAGAACACTTATTATTTTATTCTTATGGAGCACAATCCCTTTCTGGGATTCTTTTTCTCAAGTTCACTGCACGCAAAAGAGAATCCTTTAGGTGTAAATTGATAAAGAACTTGCTGGACCACTAATCATCTAGTTACCAAGCATTAAAAAGTAGGTTTCTAAAGCACTTGGTGGAAGAGTGTTTTATGCTCCTCCTGAAGACAGCCGAGATGGCTGACCTGGCTTTGTTGCTTGTCTTGTGCGAGCACTGATTTCTTTGAAAAAGAAATAGTTCAACTACTTGATCAGTTTTCCCGCTTTGCAGATTTATTTCAAAAGATGATACTTTTAAACTATAAGAAACTGGGTTATTACACTAAATAATTAGTTTTGTATTGGCTTGGCTTGCCACCCTAATTATATTTAAAACAAGTCGAGCTCCAGGGAAGATTTCATCTCCCTTGTACTAAAATTTTAAGAGATGGGGGCAGTTTAAACCATAAATCTGTCCAATGCCAAAAGTATATAGGGAAACAAGTCAACAGTTAAATGTTCATAAAGGTAACTAAGCTTAGTATTAATATCTCAGAGAATATGACCACAGGTTTGTACTGAGAACACAAAATAAAAGCTCATTCTGTCTGGCATAAAGAGCAATTAAAATTCTCAAAAATAATACTACCTACACCTGAAGGTAGAAAACTAATATTTACAAACAATAACATCTCACACCTGGAAGCTCTTATTTCACAGTAACAAAATGATCCAAAACATCACAAATACAGAATCAAGACTGCTGCTACATGATATGCAACGCCAGTTTTATTTCACAGTGATAGCCACAGTGATATCATTAAGTACTAGATTCTTATTTGAAGATACACTATCTTGTTCCTCATCTGTATTCCAGACTAGGATTTTTTTTTTTCAAACCAAAACCCATCTGTGCAAATCTGGGAGCTAAGCCTGTGTATCTGGGTTGAACACAGGCTTTAAATCAAAGTGGTTGTCATCACCTTCCAAGGTGAAGCATCAGCCACAAAAGCTCTCTATCCCCGTCGGAATCTCAAACACTCTCCCCCTGCTCGGATTGGGAGCTGCTTCTCCCAAACTCGTCGTTTGCTTGAAACGCCCCTCCATGCCTGACCCACTCCGGAGCTCCCTGAACCAGCTCTAGATGGAGGGATGCTGGCAAATCCTCCAGCAAACCAGGTCAAATAATTGCCTTACTGCTTGCATGGCCGTCTTCACTAAGGCCAGAAGTTCTCCCCGGTGGGAAAATTTAGCAATTAATGAAGCTTTTTACAGATTTAAATTTATTGTATTTGCACACTGTTCTATCTTCTGTTTCCGTGAAGTTATTTTTTATTTTATATTATGATTGGATTTGCGCAGAATCAAGACTTCTTTTTAACCCTTTGCTGAGTTTGCAGGCAGCAAGAGTTTTGTGCTAAACCGTGTCAATACAGAGAAGCCTTTCGAGATGTTTGTCTAGGAAGATAAAATTAAACAGTCATGAGTTCTGAGGCAAAAAAACAGTTGCCATTTGATAACAGATCATTCCTTCGGTACCTAGGCTGCTAGTGCAGCGGGCTTTGGAGTACACAGAAGAGTATATAACTTCAGTGCATGCTTATTTCATATAAATATACAAATTCACTATCTGCTATCTGCTTAGAGCTGTTTCCTGTGAAGAAGGACACACGTCACATATCAAGTTGCTGATCACAATTATCCAAAATCACCACTGCAGTTAGACTGTGAATAATTAAAAGTGCAGAAAAGTATACTCGTAAAACACAGGATTCCTGCACATGATAATATGGGCTGACCACCCTCAGGAAGAGGACATTAATTCCAATTCCATTGCTTTACAACAGTTTAATGAGAGGAAATGTAGATAATTAGGATGAAAAATACCTCAGAAGGAACATGAAAAATGTAGGTTTTGAGGAAGACCTTGAAAGAGGAAAGTGAAGAACAGAAGTACAAAAAAAGAGGGCCACTGGTTGAGAATACCTTTTGATAATGGGAACTATTTTATACTTTTACCTTTAAAAAAATAAATAAAAGACCATCCTCTAAAGACTAAAGAAACAATTGTCCTAAACAGCAGCTACTTTCCATAAAAGCTTCTGTCCCAGGAGAAACCCTCTGCTCCAGCAGTCAGAAGTAAAAACTAAATACTAACTGCATTTCAAATAGTCTATTTAGGATCAGTCTTCTGCTCTCTGGGTGTGGGCACTGTTGCCTTTTAAAGGTTTGAAAAGTACTTACGTAGGAGAACTTATGAACATATAATACGTAATACTCTATATGTACTGAACATAGAGATTGCATTCCTATGCACAAATTGCAAGGCTTAGCTCGCCTCCGTTTTCCGGGAGTCTTAGGGGAATATGTGGGGCCGGGTGTCCTGAGCAGCTCAGCATCCCTGGATTAGCCAGGCTGTTCTCCCCGGGAGTTGCAGGATGCCAAACGCTTTTTTCCAAGCTTGCCCATTCCCCTCACACTTTAAAAAGTTGAGTGCCTTGAAAAGCCAGTTCTGATTATGTTGTCAACATGTTGTGCATTTTATTAGTGATGGAGAAGTGTGGTTTCACCTCCTGTTACATCTGTTGGTGAACTCAAGGTCTCTTCTGCTTACATAGCAAGGGAACATCACAGATGAGGAAGGCACACACAGAACAGACGCACGTTTCTCCTGTCTTCTCCACCGTCTGTGCCCAAGAGTGCCAAGGCATCAAGCTGACATCACCGAAACACAAAGCACCTTGTTTCTCCCCCATGCGCAGCATTAAGGAAGGAGACGGCATCTCCCTGCAGTCGCGGGCACTCTCTGCTCCTGGGCTTTGTGGTGCGCGCCGGGTTCGGGTCCGGCTGCCCTCGCAGCAAGCGGCCTCAGAGCGCTTTGGGCTAAGAGCTGCTCAGGAAACGAGCGCAGTTTCACGTGGCTCGAACAGCCTGCAGGCTCCGAGCTGCCTAAGCAAAAATCCTCGTGAAAAGGCACAGATACCCAGATAAAAACCTATGCTAAACAAATTGAAAATATTTGGCCTGCCAAGTCACAATATCAAACTTGAAGCTTATCAGCCATTTCGCTTTCTGTGCTTCGTTGGCAGAAAGTATAAGAATAAAAATAAAAAACTCAATAATGCAGCCCACTCCTGCTCCAAGTCCAAAGTCACCAAAAGCCCTGATCTCTAAAGGAATTCACGGCGGCTTAGGAAGGGCACAGACCAAAATTCTTGGCTTTTGGAATGATATTCTTAAATATGCCTAAAAAGTATCTTTACTTTTGGAGAATTTCTGCTATAATCCTACTCCAAGCAGTAAATTATACAAACTAATAACATCAACTGAATAATTATTACCATAGTGTATTTACAGTAAACAATATCCATTCTAGAAATGAAACCCAATTCATATTCCCCTTCTCCTCCATAAAACTGCTGGCTGTAAAACTGTAGGCCTGAAATCCTGCTGCAACACTCATATGGTGAATATTGATTGAAAACCATTAACAAATAAACCAAAAAAAAAAAAAATGCAGTTGAGGATAAATACACAACAACCCTAAGAGTGTTACCAGGTACTTGTATCAGGGTCCAACATTTCCAGGTAGCCCGTTCATTTATGAGGGACAGACAGACACTGTGGGCTCAGGTGTGTTGGTTATAGGGCTGCACCTGGGACACCTGAACTCAGTTCCGACACGGGAGGGATCCAAGCCTCACCCCAGCAAGTACTTTACCAGTAACAGGAACGCACAAGCGGCCTCTGGGTGCTCATTCCCAGAAGCAGCTGGAACTTCTTAGCCTTTAGGTAGAAATCCCAAATAACTTCCATTTTAAGGTATTAAAGGCAAAATGCAAAGTTCTAATAGGGGATATGCAAAGGTTGCAATGAGAAGGCCAACAGAACATCAGCATTTAACGAACACATTGTAATTTGAGCCTTTCCGTGCATTTCTTTAATAATTTACGGGGATTAAGTTGCTGAGAATTATTGCTCAAGAATTTTCACTGTGGAGCAGTTGCCCATTTCTTTTGGCTTACTGCACAAAGAGGCTTAAATTAGATCCTTGCTATCGTCTTTTAAAAATAAATTGGAAAACTTTGGTGGAGAAAAATGAAAAGAGCGGGGCAACTTTAAGACTATTTGAACATTCCAGAAGAGGGAAAACAACATCCACATGGTTAAAGAGACCAGGTCTGCATTTTAACAGAGTGTGAGGTAGCTACTGAAGCTGTAACAGAACGAGCCATAAAGGAAAAGGAGAACTTTTTAAATTTGGCAAAAGAAGTATTAAAGGTCATTCCAGTCTAATCTTGAATCAACCACCATTGATGCGTTTTTTCCACATCATTTTTAATTGCTCTTCGGAATTTGTATTTGTAAACACCAGTAACTTCACTCATATTCATGATAATAGTCAATGAAATTATTCTCTCAAGGAAAGTAACTCATATGTATAATGGATTACAGGGTCGGGTCCCTACCATAAATTATGAAAGGCATGTTATAGAAAGTCATAATATTTTCCAGAATCACATTTCTTCCTCCCATAAGCCCTATCAGACATCTTTTTACCTTGAAGCACTGCATTTTTATACCGTTTTCAGACATCCTTTTTGACTATCCAAAACCACAGCTGAGACATGTTAACTCCTACTCTCACTATCAGTATTTCAGGGCTCTGGACAGCAATGGCAGTCACAACCAACATGCAGACAAGCCTTCAGATGATACATGAGCTTTACACCAGGATCATCAAGACAGAGGGCTCCTCTCCCCGGGCAGATTGATAGGAAAAACAAGCTGCCCACAGGGCTGTGTTGCCAGCCAGGAACAAGTACCAGAGAAGGGAGCCTGGCAATCAGCTCAGAGGGGCAGAATTCGGTCCCTTGTGGAGGAAGCAAAAGGAATACACCTAATATGAAGAAATAAGTTATAGTGAAGCTTGCTCTTGACCTATGCAGAATTATGCATGTGTGAGCAAGTGATGGCCTGATTTTAACTGGGCTTTAGATGTCAAAATTTATCCTTTCCCTAGGGAGGCAGGTTGGCAAAGCCAGGAGAGTTGCATCAAAAGGCCCAGCCTGACCCTTTAGCTCTTCTGTAATCAATTTGAAAACGGGCGATGGGAACAGGAGCAGCTTCCTACCAATACTGACTAAAGCTCAGTAAGAGAGATGAAAGCTGGAAGTCACCACCAGAAACAAAAGGTTAGATCTTTTTCCACACTGCCATCCTGAACATGCAGGTTAGAAATATTCAGTCATGTCCCACACGTGCATCAGTGGGTACAAAATGCAGCTATGTGAAAACAGCACTGTGCCTTTTAAGGAAAAGCAGGTTATTTCCCTCTTACATAGCCCTACAATACACACACACCCCCCCCCTCATAATAATCATCAAAAATTTCTTCTAAAGAAACAGACCCAACCTTTGATGTATGTCCCCTACATATACCTTAACAACTCCAAAAGGGAAAAGGTTGTCAGAATTGTTGGTGCTAATGTGTACACACCTACAAAAGCACTAACGACACGTGGGGAAGTGACAAACACTGATGCAGTTATAAGGGACTTTCCTATAGTTCAGTGCAGAGAGCTTCATTTATAAGCCCCACCCCACGGACTCACTGAGGTTTTACCATCCCCGCAGCATAAGAACTGAGGAAACCTGAAGGAAACCCTAAGCAAGAGGACAGGAAAGAAAATGAAATGATTCCTCAAACTGCCTCCGTATTTAAAGGAATGCCCTAATCCAAGCCTGATAACTTTTCTGCATAAGTAGTATTTGAATGCTGTGATTACTGAGTAGCCACACGGTCACCAAATACAGGCAGGAGAGAATACATCCCAAACAGCATACCTGATTTTAGCCATGTGACCTATAAATAAAGCAGACAGCTGAGACCTAGGAGGAAGGAAAGCTCAGAGGAATTCTGTAATATGGAAGAGGAGAGCGCTGAACCTCAGATGGAGGAGAACCATTTGCCACTTGGACATAGGTAGTTTACTTTTTCTTCTTATATATGTGAATACCAATATAGAAAATCAGAGGGAAGCAAAGGACTCATGATAGAGGGGACTATAATGAATTCATTTATTGAAGTGTTTGCAGCCCTGCAATTCAAGAAGGGTGAAACATTAACAAATGGTGAGCCCAAAAATTTGGTTTCTACCTCACTTCCAAAATTAAATAAGAAATCAGTCCCAATCATGTGCAATCCCCTGTAGCCACCCCTCATTTTACTGGGCTTGTGTTTTTTCATAGCTTGTTTGTTATGAAAAGCACTAAACTGCTGCAATGCAACGTACTGAGAGAGCTGGCGGTCCCCTCAGAAGCCCTGCATAAGAACACGCAAACCTACTAGACTTGAGCTAGAACAGTCCTAGGAGCTGCGGTAGAAAAGGCTCCTCCAGCGACCACAACTAGCAGGAGGTCCTCCAGCTCCTAAATGGAAAAGACACCCAAGCAGAACCACTTTCCATGAGTTGGGTGCCAACTTTGGGTGCGAGCAGTAAACTCTCTAGGGCATTGATAACTGGCGGCTGCGCGCCGGACACCAGGTAAACCAAAAGCCTTCTGCTCCTGCAGACATTAGTTGCTGACTCAAGCAGCAGTAGAGAATGGAGGTTTGGGCACAGGGTTTCAGACTTTTCCTTTTATTTGTAGTTATTCAGCCCTTTTCATTCCACCAGATCGTGTGCTAAACAAAGTCCTTGGGGTGAGGCTTATTATGTTAATTATGGAACTCGTCTAATCTGTCTGGCTTTCAAATTAGCAATTTATCAGAGCACAAATTAATTCATTAATTATTTTTTACAGTATATTAGCACATTAACCATAGTGCTTAGCCTCATTTCCTTGCTACAATTAAGGAAAGATTTTTTTTTCCCTTTTTACTTAGGGAAAGCATGAAATTTTACCAACTTAGCTATGAATAACTTGGAAATTTTTCATTTTGAGTACAAAATGCTATGGCATATAACACTAGCCATCATATAACCCTGATGAAATGATTAACTTCTTGGTAACCATTTCTGGGTTTACTTCTTTGCTGTTTGATGATTGTTTGACACAAAGTTTGCAACATTTGCTGTTTGCTTTAAAACAGAAATAAGTAACAACAAGCAATATGTCTTCCTGTTATAAACCAGCAGCTGGATTAAATCAGTTCAAGAGTGAACTCAACTAAAAGAAAATTCTTCGACAAAGTTTTGAAAGGAGTTTCCTTAAACAGTGGTTGAGCACTCCAGAAACCCAAATCATCCCCACTAAATGCAAAAATACCAGTGCTAAATACTTTTGCCAATACGAGCATATAAATGTGTTGTCACAAATGGGCTCCTTCTCCTAGAGGCAACACATCTATGTGTCCCACAACTATATTTGGGGATAATATAATATATAACTATCAGTCATATAGGCATTTCTGTATTCAGAGCACTGCTGACTAACTCCTAGGTGCTTTGCAGAGTCAGTGCCACCCCAGAGATGCTGCTGCTGCAGGAAACGGTGAACTAGAATGAGACCAGCATAACTCGGTGCAACCTCAGAGCTCTCCCGTGCACCTCGCAGCCTTTGCTCTTTTCCTTTCTGCTTTCCATTAGTTTCACTTGCTGTGTTTTTCCCCCAAACTCCAGTCCAGCATAAAATCCCATTACCAAAATGTCAAGGCAATAACTTTATCCTTCTCCCTCTCCGTCCTTTTCTTCCCTACAAGTATATACACGCTGAAGATGCTCTTATGGCCTTATTATTTTGGGTGAGGAATAGTTCCCGTTCAAACCAGGAATCCATTTTGCCCCGTGGCACGGTGTAGTGCATTCTGGAGAGCCTGCAGTCCAGATTAATACACAGTGGGTATTAAGAGTTACATTCCTATTCAGGGGAGAAACAGGGAAATAATATTCTGGGGATGACAAGGTTACACAGGGTGGCCATGTACACATCTTATGGACTCTGCAACTCGCATCAATAACTGCAGGTCTAACTCCATTATTAAAGATGTGCTAGTTCATTGGCTAGAGCGGAGTTATGAAAACTCATTTCTTGTTCTGCGGCACAGAGATTTCTCAGAACCTGACAAAACTCTGTAACAAGCCTCGCTGTCCCAACCGTAAAACGCAGCGCCACAAGACAGAAAACTATTTATAAGGTTTGCGGACACAGAACATTAAGCAGCCGTAATTCATCACGGCATGGGTAAAACGAGGTCGCCTGGGATTTCAGCTGACACGTTAGGAACACACACAGTGGCTCGCGCCTCCTCTCTTTATTTGTTCTGCTTTTCCCTCTGCTCGTGGCAGGACACGTCTGATGGCGAGAGGGAGAGTCACCACCTCCACACTTGCATCCCCTTGACTACGACGGGTTCCAAAAAGGAAGGGGAAAATTCAGGGTCAAATCCATCAATGAAAAGTTTCATTTTTTTGATTTCCTGGCAGGGTGAAGCTTCAAACACTGTCCTGTGCACGGCTCCCTGCTTGCAAAAGCTGTGAGCTCCGCGAGCTGACCCCACACAGCGGTGCCAAAAAGGGCTGCTCCAGGAAGCAAGTCCAGGAAGCAGCACCACTATTCAGGAAAAGAGCAGGATGCACAAGTTACCCACCTTGCTTCCCAGCACACCCTTTCTTTTGCTTTGCCTGCAAAAGAGGAATTCTTGCTGTTCCTAAAAAGAGGAAACCCTATTTTGTGGCACTTTTCCCAGGGAGTTGCAGATTGGTCTGTCTGTGCCCGGATTTGGGACGTGGTCCTCCTTTGGGAGAAAGCAAGGGAGGGGAAAAAAACAGAAAGACAAGGAGAAAAACAGAAGAAAAAGCCTTCCTACATGAGCGAGAGCCTCCAGTGCCTGCTCTCAGCACTGCTCCCCTTCTCCAAGACTCAACGCTGCATCAAATTTGTTGCGCGAAACAACAGCGGAGCAGCCAGGAGGAGCTCCGTGCTGTGCCCGGAGTTGATCAGAGCAGACACCTGTGTCACTGCCGCGCGAGGACTCATTCACGTCCCTTGTTTTATGCATTGCCTGGATTCTGCGGTGCAAGGGCTGTCAGCACAGGGACCGTGTCGTCCTTGCATCTCATACAGCAACTGAAGTTGGCAGGAAGTTAAGTACAAGACAAGGACAAGGTCAGGATGCTCCCAACTAGTGGAAAACACCTCACCACCCTCATCATCGCTTCTGCTCAAGAGAACCGTGCTTGTCTTCTATTTTTTTTTTTTTTCCTACTAATGTCTTTAGAGCTGGTACGTATGCTGGAGCCTGCTCTCCCTCAGTTGGCACGTCTGTACCAGACTGCTGATGCAATCCATATTGAAGTTAAAATGCTTTAAGACACTGGGAAAACAAACAGAACTGCAAACCAGGGATAAAAATAGGCCACATCACTTCAAGGGAGCGCAGAAATTTCTGCCTCTCAAGTACCTTTATGAAAATCCACCTCAATTCCCATCCTCACTCCCACCCCTTCATACGCTGTTTGAATTATAAATGCCAGCACACAAGAAAATGACTATCAAGAGACATAAGAAGGAAAAACGTGTAGCAACAGTGATTTCTTCTACTTCTTCAGACTCTGTGATTAACAAACATTTCCTTCTGGGCACCCACAGACTGCATCGGGGATAGTGTCTGAGAGAGAATTTAAAACCAGCAGGATCCGAGCTGCTGTAAGACAAGCTAACACGGTGCTGGGAAGCCTAGGTGGGAACCATCTCCCTTGTCTGCCATCTGACTTTGCAAGGCAATGATCTTTAGGACTGGGCCTTCCATTATTAGAAGCCATAAACTGTTGGTATTCCCTATAAAATAAGAGCGAACAAGTTTCTGGAGGGTTTATATCCAATATATCTCCTTTCCACATTCACTGGTTGTTTACACATTTTTGTTTATTTATTTAAGGACAGGACTTTTTAGAAGCCATGTTACCTAGAAAATTTACGGCAATTCTGAAAATTATCTCCCACATCGCCAAGCACTTATTGCTTAAGCTCACTAAGTCCTAGGTACCACAGTACCACAGTAAGGGCAACCTGGTCTTCGCTTTTCTAAGGCGCTTAGAAAGCCGAGTGGAAGGAACTTCAGGGTTTCAGGACACCAGCTGTATCACCCTCCACAAACTGCCTCCTTCCTTCTGATACGGAGCATTAACAGCCAAGGCATTGCTGGTGAAGCTATAAATGATAAAAGTAAGGAGAGAAAATAGAAGCACTCTTTTATAAAAAGTAGTATTAAGTGAATTGTAAGAAACATTTGGAATGCATCAGACTTTCTTATGGACACTGATGCTCACCAAGTTGCCTCATATATAAGCAGGAGTAAAAATTACACTCCCTTTCATACTATGATAACTTTATATAGATGACTGGAATGAAATAGCCCTAGTGTGAACAAGAGTGAGGTCCTGCAAAATGAAACTGTATTTGCCTCTACCTGAAAGCCAGCCAATACTGGATTTAGTGCTTATAGAAAGCACAAAAAACCTTCCCTGGAGTCACACCAAGACACAGGTAAAACCCAAAGCACCTCTCCCATCTTTGGTTTCATCAGTTTTCAGAGAGACCTAATTAGTAACAGAATAAAACACCTCAACCTCAGTGGAAAAGTGCATTATTGAAGTGCTTTTCTGAAGCAGGCGCACAGATAGTAAAATCCTTACTCTTCTCTTTCACACAAACTATCTTTTGTCTTATGTTTTCACTCACAAATGAGTCAGAGCAATGGAAGTACATTTGAGTCTTAAGCGTTTTCAGCTATAAATGAGAGCAGACAAAAACACAGCGTTTACATCTTAAGTGTCTTTCCCCTTTTCAAATACTGCATCACTTGAAAGTGGAGGAGGGAAAAAAAAGATTGGATAGGGCAAGAAAGGGATGTCGTTTCTGCAGGTTCTTGGCAGACACAGGCAAATTCCTTTGCTGATCAGAAGCTGGGAATGCTGAAGAGCTCATTTCACTTGACAAGAGTTGGCCTCAGCCACCACTTTACCAGCCTGATATCCAAGGTCAGAGGGAGAGACAGCAAACGGGGTCAGGAAGCTCAGCAAAGGGAAGAAGTTTAGGAGAGGAGAAACTACTAGATCTAAAATACCAGAACTCTGAGCATCAGGACTGGCTCAGAATGAAACTTCTTTCATGATAAAAAAGAAATCAGAAAAAAAAAATCTTTTCAAATTGCACTGTAATGGAAGCAACTCTCTGTGGGAGGAAGGAGAAAGGAGAAGGTAGGGGAAAAAAAAGAGGGAGAAGCACAAAGATACATTTTAGAGCAGGAATTAAAGTAGGACAGAATTTCACCGCTGTTTCAGGTACCATATCATGTTATAGCTCACAGACAGCTGACTACCTCTAGGGTAGAGAGCTCTTCCTTTTTCATTTACTTTTCCAGAGTTATATTCTGAGTTTTTCTCAACACTGTTCTTTCCATTCTGCTCATTATTTGGAATTACAACAGGACAATCATAAAATAAAACCATGTATTACTAAGATGGTAGTTTGAGGATGCTGATAAAGTCAGACTGCTCATTTTCTAAAAGTAATAATCATTTGCATCAGTATTTAAGGGACAGTGGGGGGGAATCACATTCTCTAATGAGCTTGTAAATATTTTGCATACAAACTATTTCAAATGGTTTCACGCAGTGACTCATTCTTCAGTCTAGGTACTTTTCATTACTTTAATTCCACTGGTCTAATATTTCAAAGTGATTCATTCCAGCTCGCTCACGAGGAGTTTGTTTTACATTTTAATCTCTTCAGATATGTCCTCGTTAAGTTTCTTCACTTAAGCTTCACTTTCTGGGCAATAATTTCAGCCCCTGCTTAGCTTGGATGCTGTGAGGGAAACGAGGAGGAGATCTCAGACTAAGACGCATGGATTTTGACACTACTCTCCTGAGAACAGCACCACCAAGTATTTTCCAAACATATTCAGAAACACTGGGCTTACCAGACATGAACAGTACTTTTTGCTCTTTGGCAAATGTAGGATGCTGTTTGCACATCCTGAACTGTGCCTTCCTGAAACAAGGAAACCTCACAAAAAACAGCTACCTGATTCCTAGTGCCCTTGGAATTATATCTGAATAATATAACTATGCTCAACTGGCCTACAATTCAAAAAGAAAATTATAGGAATCTCACATTCTAACCTGAGTAAAAATCCAAATATCTAAATCTATACTTAATGATTATTTTTCCCCCTAATGTGTGATACAATGTTGCTGATGCAAACCTTTTCAAATATCTAAGGCCTGGATCAATTCATATAACATAATTCTCAACTTTCTGAATGCTCCTTTGCATCTACATTATCTTTACATCTTTCTCTAAAATTATTCGGGTGGAATAGGAAACAATAAAAGGTAGAATCAGTCACCTCAGGGTACCTGATTGCTGGTTCTATTCTTCTCTCTCCACCCATAATACACTGAGCTTACATTGTAAATCATAATAAACCAAGATGAAAACCTTTCCCAGGGCAGAACGTGCTACTTCTATGCATTTTTGTAGCTTTATTTTAGTATAAATGCGGTGTTCCTATAATTGCACTATATGGTTGACTGGCATTCTTTGGAGGGCACGCCAGTGAGCTGAGCGCTAGCTCATTTCTTGTCCCTGCCTACTCTTGAATTCATCTGCTATGTCTGCAAGGGAGAAGGGGGGGGTGGGAAAAAAAAAAAAAAAAGGCAATATACCTTGCTTCGTCTGACAGTATTTCTGCGTGACCATGAACACAGGAAGTGCTTTCAGAAAGATGATTTCTTGGGCAAGATATAGTCTATACCTTAAAGTTTATGAGAAAAAAAAAAAAAAAAAGAATTTTATCACTGTGCTCTGCATGCTAATTTTCAAGTCAAAAGGGATTCAGGTTAAAAAAGATGGAAGTGCAGGGCATTCCCTGGTTGGCCCTGCTGCTATCGCAACTCAGCACTACCTATAGATATAAAGAAAGTTTCAAGTTAAATGGCTGGGCTGTTGCCTCTAATACCAAGATTTGGACTCTCGAGAGTGTGTGTGTGTGTGTATATATACACATACACACACACATTGCCTTAAAACCAGATAAACAAAATGGCACGTATCATGGGTTGATTTCACATTGTTTCTGAGAGGGTCCTTCAGTTGCGCCCAAGAGCAGGAGCTCTAAATCCTTACTGGAAAAAAAAAAGATGCTGAAGAGGGTCCAAGAAGTCCTTTTGTCCTCCCTTGTGGTGACATCAACACAACACAGAGACGACGTGGCTCAAAAGGAAGGCAAGGCACAGAAAGAGATTAAGCCTTCTCATGGAAGCACTGGATTTCATTCCTTGTTTCAGCATCTGGAGTCACTGAAAGCATCAATGTATTATAGACCTAGCAAAACATCTTTCCTTTCTAAAGGATCCTACTCTCAATCGCTGAGTAAATGTTTCAAATGCTTTTTACACTTCAGAAAATAACACTTTTCAGACACCAGGCTAATGAGTTTGCTGCTGCTGGGAGTTTGTTGACTTAAGCTTGTTAAAGTAGCTATTCAGTAACTTTGCAAATAACAAATGATTGCACTAAGTCTGTTTAGCTAAAAGAAACATTTATTGGTGCAGCTGGACTGCACACATAGCCATGACTATAAAGTTTAAATGTTATTTTTTCTGCCAACTGTCCTGAACACTGCTTAGGAATTTCAAGTGATAAAGAAGCCACATTGCTAAATTGGCTCCTTCCAGCCTGGCACATCTTAAGAACCACACAAAAGAGAAAAGTCTCATATAAAATGTTACAAGAAAAATTATACTACATGTATTGGTATTACCAAATCACATACAGTAAAAATCCAGAAGGACATTTTGCTACAATATAAAGCAACATGGAGAATAACATAGCTTAGGTTTTGCATTGATTTTGGACTAGTTTCTCATCTTCTACCTAGGAAAAAAACATGGAGTGAGCCCTCTAAATCATCTATGCCAGTGTACCTAATTCAGTGGAAGACAGCTGAGAGCCTGGCCTTAAACGGATGGGAATCGGTCCCATTTGAAATGGCTCTGGCAAAAGTCATTTAAGTTCAATCTACCTTGCACGCCTTCAATTATCCTTGCAGACAGAAACACGCTCCTCTATTTCACAGCCCTCGACGACTTTGTTACAGGGTCATTTTACCTGGGCTAAACTAAGTCAATAGTGAATAAAATCCCTTAGAAAAGGAGCCTTTCCCCAAGAACTTAAATTCCACAAGGCAGAGGTGTCTCAGTCCCACCAAGAAGCCAAGGGACTTGCTCCCCTTCACAGGGCAAGAGGGTAGCAGGCATAGAGCTTAGATGAACAACTCCTACGATTCATGCAAGAGGTCATCTTGCATTTCCAAGGTTTCTTTCTCCTTTTTATTTAAAAAGAAAAAAAAAAAGGCTTCTACTCTGACAGAAGTTTTCAGTTTTCACAGGAAATAAACTCGAACTTGTGGTTTTACATAACCCTGAAGGCCAAGGCTGGTAATGGAAACATCAGCAGCCCCTGAACTGCAGCAATGCTATAATGCTTCTCTAATGACTTCATCTTGGCTAATGCAAGGTATTGCCAGTCAACAGAGGGTAAAATTTCATTTTGTTATTTATGCAATAGGATAAAAAAAATAAATTAGTTTTTTGCTCAATGGCAAAAAATGAAAGTGTTGAATTTTAAAGTCAGCAAGCCTCATGCGGATTTCACCCCGATTCAGATATTATACTGGTGTTTGGAAATATGAGCCTTTCTGTGAAATTTCCATAAAAATCCAATTTACCTACTTTATAATTTTAAAGGCTTAAACTATAGTGCATGGCTTGTGTTCTCTGCAGCCTTGAAACTGATTTGGTGTTTTCCTAAGCTCTGCTGAATAGCTTCCATGACCTTCTTCCTCTCCTCCAAACGTCTCTCTTCAAAATACTAATACTCAGAAGAAAAATAAATAAATAAAGACAGAGATATGAGGACAGCCGACCTTCCCTCCTCAGACAGGGGGAAACCCCTCCTAAGAACAGCTCCTAAACAGATGTAAAAATAAGAAAAGGCTGCCTAATGATCACACACAAAAAGGCTTTTCCCAGTTCTCTCTGCTCTGTGCATTTGTCCTGACTGCATTTAAAGCAATGCTCCTACATAGGGGAGTGGTGGGGAAATAACCATGTGCCTTATTAAAGGGTAGAGAATACATTGAATGAAAATGTGGCACAGTTCATTAAGTATGAAAACTTTTAATTGCTTGGATTTCCAAGCTCTCTTCCCTATTATAACACCTTTTTCCTCAACAGTGTAACTGCTTCCATAAATATGGACAAATATGCCTAATTAGAGGCAAGACTTGTAAAATATTCTTCTCCTGAGAAACACCACTGAAATTTCCATTGTAAATACATTGGCCGTTCCCAAAAGAGAAGTTTAAAAACCTGGAGGAATTGCGATGGTGTTTTAGCTATTCCTAAAACAACCTCAGGTCTGCTTAACGTGCTTATTACCCACAGTAACCCAAAGCCCTACTCTACTTCCAAGGGGCGTTTTGACTCATTTCAAGCTTTTTGCATCTGCACAGCATCCTGCAAACAAATACGAACTATTTCCTCTCATGCTGGGACCCACAGAGCCGCCAGTCCAGGCTGCACATCAACGAAGGGGCCAGTCAGCAGCAGTCACTAAGCGGCGTTGGGCACCGCTCCGGTACCTTCCTCTCTGCTCCGTGGACAACGGGGCTCACGTCCACCCAGGGGCTATTCCCCAGGCACGACCCCACTGAAATCCATTCCCCTAAACCAACACTAACCCCAAGCACACTAAACCAAACACCACCACCATCACCTCAAAGCCAATTATTTGCCTAATAAAAATCCCCTGGGGTTGTTTGCGTGTTAACCCATACGTTTTGAGAGAGCGTTAAGCACCATGTTTCCTGGGATTAAAATGAGGCAGAGCAATTGTATTTGACTCTCCCATTTCATCCGTGTCTGGATGTTTTGATGTTGTTTTTGCAATGGATTTATGCTTTATGCCAATATAGTTCTCTTATGATGATTAATATGATACTGTANTCCATTCCCTTAAAACCAGCACTAACCCCAAGCACGCTAAACCAAACACACCAAAAAACATTAACAACAAAACTCAAGGCCAATTATCTGCCTAATAAAAATCCCCTGGGGTTGTTTGCGTGTTAACCCATACGTTTTGAGAGAGCGTTAAGCACCATGTTTCCTGGGATTAAAATGAGGCAGAGCAATTGTATTTGACTCTCCCATTTCATCCGTGTCTGGATGTTTTGATGTTGTTTTTGCAATGGATTTATGCTTTATGCCAATAGAGTTCTCTTATGATGATTAATATGATATTGTATCATATTGTATTTCGTTATATTTTAATATTATCAAAATATTTCTAAAGTGTTTTTTCCCCTAAGTTTTCATTCTACAAGAAACATCCAAATAGTGACTTCTCACCCTGTGTTGTTGTAGCTTGGAAACCTCTATCAAAGGGAAAATCTCTTCTCATCAGTTTTATTTCTCAAGTTGAAAATGCTCTCTCTTCATATATGATTAATCATTTACTAGGTAAATGCACAAAACTTTAAGACATTTTTCTGATACTGTGAATGTCTAATTTATCATGTAGATAGTTGAACTCGCCTATTATTATTGCACAAGGAGCTTGTTTTGTCTCCTCACTCTTTGCCACCTCCAGCTGCACAGCAGTATAAGTATACCCATTCTTATGACTTGAGTTGTAACCCAACAGATTTCATACCTACGTTGCACAAATTGTGAAGAGCCATTTGCTACAATACAGGAAATAAAACATAGCAGTGTATTTACCCCTAAGAGGGGGCTGCAATATTTTACAGGTGTCAAAACACTATCTCATAAAGCCTACCTTTTTAAAAGGGTGCAGTCAAAGCAACACCTAAATCCACATTTGAATACTTTGAATTCTCCTGGAATTCAAAAAGGTCTATACTTACAAATCTCAGCATCAGACAGTAAAAAACACAAGGAATTTTAAATGTTTAACCTCCCTACACACCAATTACTGATTTTCAGACATGGATATAGGTTTAATTCTCCGTTTCAGATAATCTAGCCCAAGTTACATGGAGAATTTCACAGAATGCTGGCAAGAGGAATTGTCCTGGGCATCTAAACTCTGATCAAAACCCCCCTAACTGCTCTGTCTTGCTGAGCAGCAGGTACCTCCAAGAAGAGGTGTGGAGCCCTCGCGTTTGAAGCTTCACTGCTCTCTCAGGCAAATGCAGGAGGATATCTTGTCTCTTTTGGTTCTGAAATTACAAGTGTGATGTATCTTGATTTTCTTACTGCCATGTGAAGGCTCTGAGAATTAATCACGTCTGACGTTTTTAATGGGTCTTTGCTTACAGCCCTAAATCTTTTCTAAACTAATTTCAAATAGCGTGCATAAGATTTCATGAATAAGACATGTGACAGAGGTCCTGATCATTTCAGACTGTGAGTGACAGATTTTTGTAGGAACTGTGAGTGTTACGTGGCAGACAACCACTCAGTTTTAGTGCTATTTCAATGCCCAGTTTTCCTAGGTTCTTTTCTGTGATACCAGTTTTGAGGTGGAGCACCCAGATTTTGTGTTTACAGTTTGAAATGGGCAGAATATTTGTGACTTTCTGCTACAGGAACTTGATACTGCTTAAAATGACAGACTTCACCTTAGAGATGTGCACCTCAGCACATTGTTAGCGTCACATCTGACGTCTAGGAAATTTGTGGTGGTGTTGCTATCCAACCGCATGAAGGACATCATCATGATTTTTAAATTACAACAACAAAGGTCAAGGAGAGTACTAATCTATATTCTTCAAAATGCAGACTATCTGACATTTGTTCACTATGTGCATTGTGTTTTTATGTCAAGTTTATTCCTAAAAATAAACAAAAAGTCCAAATACCTCGGTGACAGGAAATGAGCTTCAGGACATGGAACTCTAGGATAGTACTAGGAAATATCATAGATATCAAGAAAACTGTTATTAGGGTTCAACCACCTCCTGCAAAACTTATCAGCAAACCTCTCCTTTACAACTCCTATTTGATGAGTTATTCCATACTCATCAAGTAACTCTGAAAGACATCAAAAAATAAAATCCTCATTAAATACTTCCCTGAATTAACTCTGCAATACCAACAAAAACTCTGAAACTCTCCAATTTAGGCTAGCAATTATAAGGTGATGGGCACAAGCTGCTGTTACAATCATGACGTCTTTTAGTGGTCTGCTAAACTGGGGTGAAATCACTAGTGAATAGGGATAATTTGATATAATACAGAGCTACCATAGTTTGAAACAATGCTTGTGGCTTTTATAACACACCTCACATCTTATGAGTATCTGTCCCTTGTTTTTGTCCTCTTTTTATGGTCTTTTTTTCCATAATGCCTTGAAGACTAGTTCCTATTACAATGCACAAACCCTGCAAACCTAGCAGTGCAAAGCACCAGCCAAAGATTTCTCAGTTAAATTACTGACATTTGCAAAGTACTCTGAAAATGCAAAAAGCCATAAAAATAGAAGGCGGTTTTATTAAAAATAATGAGAATGGATATTGTTACTTTAATGAACACAAAATATCTGCTTGTTGGATGTCTTTTTTGTGAGGAAAAATATTGTGAAATCACTATGCATAATGCAGACCGTTGGCAAGCCGACGCTCAGAGCTGCACGGGGAGCGAGAGCAGTTTGAGTGCCAGACGATGCAATAAGCCAAACTGCTCCTCCCCATGAGATGGGCACTGTCTGAACAACCGCCTCCCTGCATCCCCAGATTCAAGCTGGCACAAACTAGGGCCAGAAGTAATAGCAGCCTCTTGATGTAAATGTACATCGGTTACCCATGGTTTAACTTCTTAAGTTAACTTGCTTAAGTTTAAGCAAGAGCAGCACTAAGTCCTAACTTAACATCATGACAAGCATCTACAGAAAAGATTGTCCAACATCACGTCCCTTTTATACAGGTAAAGAGGCAGCCTATTTTCAAGCCACACATATTGTACAAATCAACTCTGCTCACATGCATTCCACTTGCTGCATCTTTAAGCCAAGTCCTTTGTATACTGGCATCGCTAAAGCTGCAATGACTTGAGATGCTTTTTCATTTCTTAATTTGTAGTCATCCATTGCTACTCAATTCTGCTGTTCAGAATCATTCCATAAAGTGTTTTGGGTTTAAATATGGACATACAGACAAACCACTGGTTTACACTGAAGGAAAACTACCCTTCTGCACAAGCGGAAACAGCAGTGTGATAGAAGACAGGCCAGGCCTCTGCTTTGGCACCTCACACAGGCTCAGGGAACTTGTGCTACTGACTTTCACTGGGGACATAAATGAGTCTCCACTCAAGTGACTTTGTTACTTGAGACACCTTGTCTGCTTCAGCATCACTGAGGCTCAAAAGCGTAAATACCTGTCGCCTTCCAAGTGAGACAGAAGGTCCAGCACTTGTGATTTTTTTCCTATTGGTCCTACAGGCTTCCTTTGTCACCTCCAGCTTGTTTGTGAGCCAGAGACAACACATGAAGCTTAACACAGCCTTAATGTGTGTCTCAAATTAGCTTGATTTAATACTGTAATTAAATAATGCCCCAATATCGCACATCACCAGAAACCTTCATCATTAGTTGACCTATGGAAAATTATTTAGCCATTCGTCACATAAAGCAGTATTCTTGACATGCCATGAGAAATTAATTGCTACGGATAATTCGATCTTTAAAAGCAAAAGAATTGTGGTTCCACAACCACTGAAACTGGAAATGTCAAAGATAAGTCACCTGGGATGCAAGAGGGAAGGAGATGCAAGCTCAGAGCCAGAGACCCATCGCTGCCTCTTCCCAGCAATATGCAAATATAGAAGAACACATTCATTTTTGGAACACATTAGACATGGGAGCACAAAAGACTAGCTTTGCTTCCAGAGAATGCACATTTGCAGAAGGCAACACAGGGGATAACACTGCAGGTAACCTAACGGGTAACTACCTACAAAAGCACAGCCATTAAGGCAAACTCGCAAGTACCCATGTGCTCAGATGCAGAAAATTAAATGTTATTAGTTTTATCAGTGGTTTAAAAACATTTCTGTGATAACCTGATACGAAGAACAGCTCACACATCATCTAAACAGATGTACATTTTTTTTCCCCACTATCCACAGTGGGAACGAGAAAGACAATCATTTTGTACTTCAGTGGCTATGGCTGTAAAATAACACAAGAAATTAAACTAGGAATACACACCAAATCATAAGTTGATATCCAGATATAATGTTCTGATTTGTAGAACCAAGACAAACTGATTCAGATTGAAATACAGAACCGTACCTTAGAGGAGATATTTTATTCCTCCTGTGCTTTTACAGTACCTAAAACCAGTAAGTCCTGAAGCCTCTGGGCAGAACAAGCCTACAGATATTACATATGAAATTATAACAAAATGCCTTCTATATCTCAGCTTACTCCCCAGATGAACCCTGGCCGACACAGTAGACTCCGGGAAGATAAGGAGCTGGGAGCAGCTCAGGCACCAGCAAGATGTGCGGCACGGAGCAACGCCCTGCTGAGTGAGACCAGAGGCACAGTGCATCATTACAACTGCACACACTTACGCACTCAGTATTGCTCAGCTCTTTCAAATATCATTCCTTATGTTACATTATGTTGCAGTGCATTAACTATGAGAAACTGAAGCTTGATCTTCCCTCAGAAGAGAGGATAAGGTGCTCATTTGACTGATATTGCCCTTCATTTTCAACTCTGAGACTTTTTGCCCTATTTATGTTACTTGAAATGTCTTCCGTTTATCCATTTTATTTCTGAAGCCTTCAGTAAATTAGTTTGCTAGATGTAATTTCAATAACTTTAGCTTCCTAAACATACTTAGTTATCTCTTTATATGAATGGATTTACATTAAATATTCTTATTGTTTCATGGCTTCATGAGAACATCAAGAAAATCACCCACATTTCACATTTTAATTGATAACACAGATTCAGTTAAAAAAAAAAAAAAAAAAAAAAANATATTCTTATTGTTTCATGGCTTCATTTCACATTTTAATTGATGACACAGATACAGTTAAAAAAAAAAAAAAACTTAATGCATTTCAAGATTGCTAATGGAAAAATAATGTTGCAGCTCTCTTACACGACAGGAGGCTAACTATCTGCTGAGTTATCATTTAGGTTAACAACTAAGCAAACAGCCCCAAAAGTGGAAGAGTTTGCACGAAGAAGCTGCAAGCTACCGCTGGGCCGAAAGCAGGTGGAACCACAGCAGTCAAATGAGGCTCCTGTGGGGCTGCAGTGCAAGTCCATTATTTATGATACTGCACATTACGAGAGGAAGTCCTACATGTCAAAACCCATCAGGGCACCATGCGTGCGGATGACAGAGAGAACTTGTCTTCTGAGGGCTTCACACCTAAAATATAAAAGCAAGACAAACAAGAGTGTAGCTAGAGAGACAAGAGAGGTGGATAGGTAGACAGGTGAGTGAGGACTCCAAAGAAAGGGATAATGAGGGATAAGGAATTAGTCGAGTGGGAATTACTAACACGCTTTCAAAGGACAGTCATGGCACAAGCACCATCACTGAGAAAGTTGGCAATGAATGATAACAGAGAGGCCAAGTAAACGAGCTAGNCATGCGTGCTGATGACAGAGAGAACCTGTCTTCTGAGGGCTTCACACCTGAAAAATAAAAGCAAGACAAACAAGACGTGTAGCTAGAGAGACAAGAGAGGTGCATAGGTAGACAGGTGAGTGAGGACTCCAAAGAAAGGGATAATGAGGGATAAGGAATTAGTCGAGTGGGAATTACTAACACGCTTTCAAAGGACAGTCATGGCACAAGCACCATCACTGAGAAAGTTGGCAATGAATGATAACAGAGAGGCCAAGTAAACGAGCTAGCATCTGAGCATCCCTTAAAATAAAAAGGCAAGATTCAATAGCTCAAGAAGTCTTCTAAAAGAAAAAAGAAAAAGGCCAAGGAAAAGGAATAGCTTTGTGTTTTGTACCACTGATAAGGCAAAACCAAGAGCAGGTAAGTGATTTGAGCAACAAGCCAGAAAAATAACCTTTCATCGGTATTTTGAATAACTCCAAGTTGAGTGAGACTGTATTCATCAAGGCCAGAGAAAGAGATTTTGCAATTGCAGGGAACAGATTTTAGCTGTGCACCTTTTACTTGGAAAGTCTGCATCTCACAACTACTTTCTAGGAAAACTCAGCTATATTTAAACATTGTCCAGATGTGAAGATGCTGAGAAAGGGCAAGGCTGAGCAATAAGGGCTGGAAGAGAACACAAGTGAGGTGCCCAGAAAGATTAGAGTAAACAAATAGAGATTAATACATGCTTAAGTTTGGGCGATTAGACATAGAACAGATGTCTGAAAGACAAAGAACATATTTAAGTAGAATAGAGATATATAGAGAGGTCAAATCTGTGAGCCACCAGCACAGAGCATATCTTGAATTTGTGTTGACAACTGCAATTGTCAACAACTGCATTGCATAAAAAAGAAGACTGGAGCAAATAAGTAAGCCCAATCACAAGTCACCAGCATGAGAGTTCTTTTTTTTTTCTTTTTTTTAAATGACGCAGGTTACCAAGAACTACACTATTAATACAATTCACCTTGGCAGCCTAGGAGAAACATCACTCGTTATGATAAAATATCATCCTGAAATACCTTGAGAGACAGGACTTACTGATGTTAACAAGTTTTGTTGACCACTAGCTCTCCCTACCAAAAACTTAATGAAAATAAAAGTAGAACTTCCTTCTCAATCCTAAAGATGATCCTTCTGATTTTAAAATTATCACATACTGAACCAATGATGTGGATATGCTTATACCTTTGTTATTGTTAATAAACAGAACTAATCTGCAAGGAATTAACAATATGGAAAGCATAATACCTACCAATAATGTGGATGAAATGAAGCATCCTTTTGCAGAATGTGTTACAAAAGATTCAGATTTAACAAGTTGAACAAAAGATATTAACAGCAGTGGCTTGTGCCAAACAAATCCACCCTTCAGCTATCATGTAAGATACGAGCTCCAGCTCCTTGGGAAGAAAAATAAAGGAAAAGGAAGTACCACCAGGCAAATCAGTGAAGAGACATACATAACAATCAGGAAAGACTTTTCTGTGAGAAAAGCACATTCAGTGTTGAAAAGCAGGATGATGTATTCTTTCCACAGTTAGGCTTTGGTGTGAAATAGGCTTTTGTGAAACACATTTAACACTATTTGGCTTAATTTCACCTCCTGTCTTCAGCCTGGGAGTGAGCTTCTGCCAATTACATCACCAAGTATTGCAATTTCTGGGAAAAGTAATGAAGTTCTACCTTCAGTGAAAACTTGGTATTTTAGCAGAGCACTTCCTATGAAATCAAAATAGCAAAACCCACCAGGATAAGAAGGGAAATCCTTGAGCAAGTAGAGCTGCAGGACAAGAGAAAACACAGAATTGACTCATGTCATCAAGGGAAAGGAGAAGTTGGCTACAGTGGAAGTTGAACTGTGTGTTGTGAGGAGGTTATGGCACTCTCCATCCTTAAATGTTGACGAAAATGAAAACCAGCACCGACAAGTTTGAAAAGGGGAATCAAAGAAAGCAAACAAAAACCCCAGCAGCAGCAGCAGCTACAAGTCCCCGTTAAGTCCTACTGAGTGCAGCAAGTGTGACTGCCTTGGGCAAGCGAGACACGGGCGCACAGAGTGCAGGCAGCTCGTCAGCCGCCGGCGCCTGCACCGCTGCGTGAGGTCAGGTCGGCTGAACTGGACAACCCCAAGGTGGGGAAGCAGAATATTGATAGGGTTCCAGGGACATCTTAAAGCAGTTTTCTCTCCACCCTGGTAGGCTCTGTGCTGCTGAGGAGGAAGGGGAAACAAACACAGAAATGGGGCTTCACCACCAGCTAAAGGCACGAAAGAGAATCCGACTCAGTAGCGCCATGGGAAGCAGGATGCGGGCTGATCAGAAGGGTCAAGCTGTGGCACATTTTACTGTCAGATATAAAATAAATAAAAGTAGCTTGTTGATTTCCCCCCCTCCCCCAACAGTTAGTAGAGGACACCACAAAGAGACAGCTAGTTGTTGCAGTTCCTGCGGACACGGGGAAAAAAGCAGGAAAGGCAGCAAGGTCACAGAGGCAACATTTATCCCGCTAACAAGATCCTAGTGGTAAAGCAGAGAGCGTTCCAGGGCACGGGTGCAAGGAAAGGTAGCTTAGAAACACAGAATGTGGAAAAGCAGCAGTCACTCAAGATTGAGACATTGCAAATAATCACACAGCTAGAAACGAACAGACAAAATCTGCATTTCTACGAAAAGGAGGAAAAAGTAATGAGACCATAACAAATATATGCATACTTCCATAAGAGAGAGTAAATAAGGGAAGGGAGATAAAGTGGGGCACCTGAATTTGAGAATAAACTGATGTATAGGACATCTAAACAGCCAAGAGGAAAGATTTATTAAGCCAAAACTTAAAGGAATTTCATAATATATTATGGTAATGGAGAAATTCACTGCAGTGATATTTTAACTTTAAAACCACCTCAATAAATACAAACAAGGAGCAGTCAAAAATAATAAAAAAAAAAAAAAGCTCTCAGGTGCAAACAGGGTAAAGCAAATTGAAATATAAACCATACTAAAGGTTCAGCAAGGAAGCTAGCTATGGAAATGCATCTTTTAGTGAATCCATCCAATAAAACTGATCCTCAACAATTTCCGCTGTCTTTCATGCCTCTTCCAGTTTCCCCACATCTTTCTACCTAAGGACAGTACCTTAACCTGAATCATATCCTTCTTCATTAAGCAGCATTGCTTCCTGGTGGTGTTCAGATGCACATCTTCACGAGGCTAAAAATTGTACTTCAGGCTCGTGCTGCACTTATGCTTATTTACACTCAACACATTTAATCTTGCAGAATTTGCTTTAAAATTCAGACAAAGCATTTGCCAACACAAAAACCAGATCCGACAGCTACCTTCTCCCGAGAGGAATGTTATGCCTCTATTTCCCTCCTCTCGATGGGAAACATTAGGCAGTATTTACATCTTTTTTCCCCTACTCTTTTTGTAACACATGTTAGAGGTATCAAAACCTTGAGTGCGCGCATCTTCTTATTATTGTGCAAGTATAAGAAAAAATTCCTTAGACAAACACTAACGATCATACCTCAGGGAACATCCCTGCACCGGTAAGAGATAGACAACACACTATAAAGCCTTTGATTTGGCTGCCTGATGCAACAAGGACAGTGAATAGAAAGAAATACAATGTGGGATTTACATTTTAATTTTAGATTCAAATAAAAATTCAGTTACAGTTTCAAACAGCCTTAATAGCTTTTTTCTTTTTTTTTTTTGGAAATAAATCTTCACTCATATTTTTTTTTGACATCCAGACTACAAAATAAGTTTAACAGAAATAAAACCATCTTAGTTATCACAAATAATGCTTATACCCCAGCGCAGACACACTGTATGCAAGTTTGTGTGGGGCAAGAGAACTCAGTTCTGACCTGCATGGAGGCTCTCATGATTCCTTCCTCAGTTGCTCATTTCCTGCTAATGATGATCAGAAGTCACATCAGGATACTGATGTCTCAGTCTTTCAGCAGTCTCACAAAGATCCCTTCCACACAAAATGGGAAATAGCAAAGACAGGGGATGTAACCTACCAAGTTTATCTTTCCATACATTCCAGGCATGGCCAGACAGCTGTGATGCTTTCTCAAGTAATGAAAGACTCACTATCATAACTTGCCAAGGCTTATGTTTAAACTGTTCTGCTTGGAAGTAAATTTAAAGACTAGTCTGGAGCTAGTCTGGAGAACAGAATGAAAAAAAAAATGGCATACAATCTTGTAGAGAATGCAGATATTTGAAAATCTGGTTTTATTCCACTTTGGAATAAAACTCCAGAGTTCTGAAATTCTATGAAAGAAGAGAACCCACACTCTGACATACTTTGCCCGCTATCTTGGAACCGCAGACTATGGGACACTTGAGGAATTTTCATTTGTTTGGGGCAAACTCAACTGGCTTCTGACACGATTTGATCTTTTAATATTATTAATGTTATTCCTGCGTTTAAGTAACTTATAGAACTGGAGCCAAACATGGTCTTGATTCCTTAACTACCTTTCCAGCAGCTAACATCTACATGCTTTCTGCACTACAAGCACACTTTTTGGCTTATACATGTATAAGGCGAACGTGTGTGAAACAAAATACAAATGATGCATGACTCTACTTTATAATTATTAATTTGTACTTCTTAAAATTAAGGCAACCCACTGCCAAAAGGAAAAAAAAAGAGTCAAAGAATGAGGTTGGAAGGAACTTCTAGAGATCATTTAGTCAAACCCCGCTGCTCAAGCAGGGACACCCAAAGCACAGGGCACAGGGTCGCATCATGTACACATTTATCTTGCTACCACAAGGATGTTCCAATGAGCTAAAATTAACAGGAGACAAGGAAAATGGTGCAATCACCAAGCACAAGTTTAACCATCTGATGAGCGTGTTAGGCTCTGTTTTGTGACAATCTGAAAAAACATGGCCAAGCTCTCCTGCACAGCTTTTCTAACCAGGGGACTAATGCTTTTAGCTCCAAGGTCCAGAGCTCAAACCAAAATGCTGGCTGTCATGCACTGATTCTTCAAAATTGACCAATCTAGATTCCGGCAGACAGAAGCGCAGACGGAGAGCGAAGCGCGCGCTGCCCTGTGGACTAGAGCCTTCCTTCACGCAGGACCAAGGCGCAAGAGCGTTCCCATCTTCCGTGACAAGGCAAAGAGGACTCGGGCACTTTATAAACCACATGGCAGTTTGTGGCGAGACTAACACACTAAATGGCGCTTGGAAAGGGACTAGGAGCTGCAGTTCAGCCCAGGTGTGAAGAGCTCATATCCCCCCCAAGAAATGGAAAGTCACTTTGTATCCTTGACAGACCATGAAAGCATCTGGGAAAGTCGTGACCAGAAGCACTCTGAGGCTTCCACCAGCTACTTCTACACTGCCTTGTGCCCAGGGATGCTGGAGATGTCACGGTGCCAAGCCCAAGGGCTGTCCAGGACGCAGGAATTCTGCCAGTCCTGTGCCTGTAGATTCAACAGTCCCCTTTCCTCTCCTTTAAAAGGCACAAATTTCAGTGCTGCCCTGTCTGTAAAAAACGTGTCCACCTGTGAAAGCTGCAAGAGCTCTTGGGACGCATTATCTGCCTTTGTTCATACCTATCCTGGCAACTCAAACATGAACTCTGTTTTAAGGAGATCACACATGAAAAGCTTTCATTCCTTAGAGCATCTCAAAATGCCAAGTATGTTATTTTTGAAAGTCTTTGTTCAAATTAGAGCTTGTGGGAAGCTGCTTTCATCATTGGCTTGACTGAAACTGAAGGAAACTTAAATCACCCCCTTCCTTTCCCCCTTTTCCACCCCAGGACTCCACACAGTACATTTTACTTCCTGCTAAAATGTGCGATATATGTAAGAGCTTCTGGGACATTTTATTTTTATTTAATTAGCATTTCTCTGCAGGACTATAAAAAAAAAAAAAAAAAAATCAAACGATGAAAAATCAGCCTAGTTGCCTAAAATAAAGCAAGCGGGTACCTCCTGGAGGCCTTGTGGCCAACTCCCAACTGCTCGAGGTCTTGTCCAAGGCACCTCCTGCCCTGGTGGGTTTGTAAGTAAATGAACGTAACGTGAACCATTCTCTATGGCTACTTTGTATACCAATTCCTAAAGTAGGTTGACAAAAATCAGTCCCTTCATTTAATCTCTCTTGGATTTGCAGCCATTCAGTGCTTCTGCAATACTCACTCAGAAGCTAAATAAATAGCAAAAGACCAAACAAAACTGACTCATTTCCTCATTTAACACAGCAGGCCAATAAGTCTCATCTTGTGATTTTCCCTTTTCCCTTTTTCTTCCTCCTTGGGTTTTCATGTCTGGCCACTGTTTCTTATAATAATTTCTTCTGGCAGAATAAGTTCCTACCGCTCCCATTCTGCTGCTGTGAAATATGGGAACTTCCAGAAGATAAAAGAAATTTATCTCAAGATAAACACCGATTCCTTTACCCAGCAAATCTTGTGTGGCTCTTTCAAATCATTCTCAAGATTATCATTCAAGAAGCTCTGAAAAAGGGCCTGAAGACACTGACTTTGAGCTTTCCTTCAGACTACTTCAGAAAATCTACCACGTTGTCAACATCAGGGTCATTATTTTTGACACCAAGGTCCCCAAACTGGGCTGTCCTGGTAACGCACACCGCAGGACGCGTATATTTAGCATTCCTATAAGCAGCAATAGGAGGTGTCTGTAAGGTCCATTCCACGCAGTATTTTGGGCTGATCAAGCCCTTCAGTGGTGCTGGCTGCTCAGATTTTCTCTCTACGTAGAGAGAAAATGAGCCAACCCTTCAAGGAAGTGTTGAGCTCTGGATACAGGATGACCTAGGGAGCCAGCAGCCTACGTTTTTACAAAATTAAAATGCCACTATATACATCTATGCTTACAATCAACAGAAGCAGCTTTAATTTTCATTTATGGAAATTCTGAGATGAATCACAGCCATTAATTAATTTTTCCATTTGAAATGAGAGTATCCAGGCTAAAAAAAAACAAAAAAAAAAAAACCCACACTTTTGAAATCATTTGCACATGAACTAGATAACACATATCCTAATTAGGGAAAGATGATGTTGGGAGGTGAGATGCCTAATTTGAAAATCAGCTTACAATACTAGCAAGTCTACAACTCATTACACACTGTGGAGACTGCAAGTCAGCTGCTGTCTGGTAAGTACATCTAAAATAGAATCATTTTGCTTACAACTGTCTCCAAAAATATCACCGTTTATGAGAGAATGTCCACAAAAGCTCAATCTTGAAGTTCCTACTGTTACAGCAATTGTTTTCAATCGTGTGCTGAACATTTTTAATGTGCTGTTGAACCCAACCAAACAAAAAAAAAATAAACTGATGCAAACTGCGTAAGATAACTGAAGTATATGTGGAAAAAAGTGTTACAGAGTAAAAGTATGAAGTGCACCATAAAAATGGTAAAACAATCATGGGACATTCTGCTCAGGTAAATTTCGTAAGCAAACTGAAAGATAAATGAAAGGGGTGATAGAATATAAGTTTCCATCTTTACTTTATATCAAACTGATGACACTGTATTTCCTCTCCACTGCCACTGGGGAAGTCATTAAAATAAAGAACCAACAATTACTAATTCTCTTCTTTCACTTTTACAGATGGACAAAATGATTGAGATATTACTTGATTATGAGACAATTAGACTTTAGGGTTAGAAACATTCAACACTGAATTTTCAGGGTACCTAGGAAAGCACATGTATTTTAGGGGGTCCTAGCAGAGCTAATGCACTAGTTCTGCTTCTCCTTTTTGGTGGGCAGGAAGGATGCTGAATTGTTCTGCCAATCAGACAACCTGACATTGAAGAAAAAACTGGATTAGGAATAGTTTTATCAGATCTTATCTGCACTTTAAGTTAATCCTGTCTGTCATTTTATTTCAAAACGGTACCTTTCCTGCGGCAGGCAATTGCATATTAGTTTCCTAGTTGTTCAGAGAGGGATTTTTATAACACCTACGTGAATCATACACCTACCCTTAGCTCTTTGGAAAATACATGCTCTAATATACTAACTGTCTCTACCAATGTGTGTAAGCAGCTTTGTTGCATTAATGTGTTTTATATCATTTCTTTGTACTCCGGCTGGTTGAAGTAATTTGCTCTCTATGGGAAGACATTCATCTGTCAAGAGGAACACAACAGAGGTGTTTATTGTGAAGTCATAAAAGTAGGGAGGAAGATAAGCAGTAACCAAGACTATTAGATGCAATTAAAATTACTGCTATAACAACAGGAGAATGTAATTAACCCTGATAGCAATTTAAGAAAGCAGAATTAAGAAGAGCCAAATGTAACAACAGAAGAAAAGAGCTATGAGGTCTTTAAAGATCACAGGAGGTCAGCCCCTCACTTATGTATTTCAGTACAGAAGACAACAGACAGCAACAAGCAAGGTCCAGAAGAAGAGAATGACAATGACTGCATGATTAAAAAGAAGACACTGTCACAGCAAGAATCTTATAGGAAGGCATCATAAGCAGTTAGCTGTATAACTGCAGATAAAATGAGATTCTTATAACGCACATATTACATTTTCTACTTGATTCCTAAACACTGAAGCTTTTCCTCTTTCTCTTAAACACCCTACCTGCTTAGCTGGGGGTTTCCTAAACATGAGTAATATATTACTTACAAAAATGATAGGACAAGGACTTCTATTTAGACTCAAAAATTCAAAGTTACAGTTCAGGATAGAGAGAGAATTAGGGACAGAAGAGATTAAGGGTATTAGGTGGATCCAAATTTCTAAGAAGCAAAGTAGGTTCAAATGCAGAATACTCAATAAAGCTGCCATGCAGCAAGGTGTTCGCTTCTTTTGCTAGTCTGCAAGGCCACTGTATAACTAATAATGCTGATAGTATAAATATTTTTACTGATAACAAGACAAAGAGCAATTACAGTCATGCAGGTCATCATGCACTCATCCGTATAATGAATGTATGGATGCTTATTAATACGTGCAATACCCTAGAGATTTCCCTGATGAAAATATATGAGGTATATACCTTGTGCAGATCTCTCAACTCTAGCACAGGGAAAACATTCAGTCTTATGTCAACGTTCATCTATAATAAATGTCATGTCACTAAACATCACAAATCCAAAAATCAAGAAAATACAGAATGAAGACAAACAGAACAATTACTCTTAATCATGTATAGTAAAAACCATAGCTGCGCCAGTTGATATTGGCTCCTGACACACTCTTTCATGAAGATCTCCCTATACCAGCATAACCAGAGACAAGGATTTAAAGGCATGCATATATAATCCCTGGGGATACACTGCTTCCAACCAGGCTTGTTAGGCCAGGATTTTGTCTCATTTTTCACATCACATAAATATGAGGCACAGTTGATTGCAAGATGAGCACGCAGGTAGCCCGGCTCTCCTCAGCCGCTGCTATTAGCAATCTTAATTAACAAACAGAAGCAACAGGCAGCCAATTCAACCTGCACCAGCCGGGCTCCACCTTACCTCAATATACAGCTTACTCTTGAGGGAGAGCAAGGAGCAGCCCTCCTCCTCAAACCCAGACCCGTGTAAAGGACAGCGCTTTCCGCTCCACACTTCCCTTTAACACAAAGCTGGACTCTTGGCACTGGGATAGCTTGCCCATGGTGTTTTCTCTACGTTTTAGATACCAGTGTAAACCATCTGGGCAATGGTAAGCATGCTGATACTTCCCTGAACATGCAGAAGTACAAACAGATGGAGGATATAGATTGTCTAAAGTCATAGCCACAGTGACAACGTATGTGGTACAAGGCCCTTTCAAGCTGACTTACTGCAGCACTGAAACGTTCAACGACTTGCATTTGCCTACAACTAAAAGTGTTTTATCACTCAACCTGTAATCTCTGGGAAGGAAATGCATCAAAGATCACTCTAATCTTCAAGCATAGCAAAAAAGGAGGTTCACGTCTGATCATTCAGCCATCAGCCAAGCAACCTATACTTAAGGCTGTAAGAGCACAAGCAGTCCAGAGCTTGGACTAAAGAGTATATTTCAGAACCTGTAAANCAACCTGTAATCTCTGGGAAGGAAATGTATCAAAGATCACTCATCTTCAAGCATAGGAAAAAAGGAGGTTCATGTCTGATCATTCAGCCATCAGCCAAGCAACCTATACTTAAGGCTGTAAGAGCACAGGCAGTCCAGAGCTTGGACTAAAGAGTATATTTCAGAACCTGTAAAAATTTTTAGGGGAAGATAAAATACAGGCACCTCCAAGGCCCCTGTTCCACTCTTTGCAGATACTGAAAAACAAAACAACAACAAAACAATTATTCTATACATTTAGAAGTAAGAAGTTTCAGCAGGTTCAGGATTCTGAGCAGTTACGGGATTTGAGAGAAACTGTGAAACAAAANAACAACAACAGAATTATTCTATACATTTGGAAGTTTCAGCATGTTCAGGATTCGGAGCAGTTAGGGGATTTGAGAGAAACTGTGAAACAAAAAGTCCTTAAGCTGTTAGGACAATGTACCATTTTATCATGTTTAATGCTACCAAAAGAAAAAATCAAAAAATGAATTTAGATTTCAGTTTGTTAGAAACAAATTATAGTCTTATACATTGAACGGGTTTTATTTAACCAAAAGTTACTATGTAGAGAATGGACTGAAAAGCGCAAGAGTACCATTCAGGGGAGTGCAGGGCCAGAACACTCACTCTCCTCAAACAAAACCAGTGTGCAACATAACCTTAAAAGATAACCTTAAAAATAGCGCATTAAGCCGACTAACAACAAAAAATAGAGGATGAGATTCACTGACAACACAAACTCTGATTTTAGACACCAGAAATCATCTCCCCAAGCTAAATTTCAGTACGATTCTTCAATATCAACATCTACACTTATGGTAAAACATCACAGAAGCAGGGGTGACAAATACATGCAGACAAGTTCACATGGCTGCTGCTCATTCATCACCACCATCACAGCCAGCCAAAGAGAATTGCTTTAACAACTACTGCCCTTAGCCATAGCTTCACACCTCCTGCCCCTCCAACACACACACCGAAAATCTAAGATTTCCTCCTACACACCTCCAAGGCACGAATATTACCTTTCTNACCCTTAGCCATAGCTTCACACCCCCTGCCCCTCCAACACACACACACCAAAGATCTCTGAAGATAGTAGTCCTACATACCTCCAAGGCACGAATATTACCTTTCTCATTTTCATTAGTATCAAATACCCACTAGCAGGAAGCACCTACCAGTGCCCAGAAAATGGTGATCTTTGTACAAATGTGAGCACCTGCACTTCACGGCTGCTGACATCTGCATTAGACCATAGACCACCTCCTCAAAAGCTACTTAGATGGACTTCACACTTGTAGTCTCCTATCTTTTCCTATTGGCTATGGGAAAGCCATTCTGCCATGGCATCCATGACTGAGCAAAAACCATGGTCACTTACTCCACGTGAAGGCAACAGAAACTTTGCCCCAGCATTCAGTAGAAGTAGCACACAGGCACTTGAATTCTTAACTTGTATTTTCTAGTTAAATTCATTTCAGGTCATGTCTCTACCAATGCTCGTCTCTAAAGATAGGGCCATTTTCCAATTAACAGAAAGAAATAAAAAAACAAAACAAATGTCATTATGACATACCTAAGGATATGTCTAAAAAGCTCAACCAGGCCAACATCATAGATGAAGGGAAAAAAAGATCGAGTTTTCATGAACCTTGATCACAAAAAGGCAGAAAGAACCTCGTTGAGAAAAAGTTGAATAGTCCCTCCTATTCCCGAGCAAATAAATTGTTTAACGACATGAGCTGGCTTAGAGTTCTACAAAACACTATAGCAAAACCTAGTTTTAGTTCTCAATGACTCAGGATTTGCTGCATAATCAGATCTCAAGTTGAAACCTGGTAAAACAATGAGAGTATCACTGTGAAAAAGGGTATTTACTCAAATACTCCTATTATTTTTTAACGGAGGGCATAATCAAAATCAGGGCATTTGCCACTAGCATTAAAGTCATCTTACCAAATAAAATGTTACTTTTCATTTTATTCACAGTAGCCATTAGAGAAAGCACAGGGGAGGTTCAATGATATAAAGAATTTAAATTGTACTTGTTCTATACACATCCACTTTTCTCCGTTTTACTCACACACTACATGGCAAGAATTATTATTCAGTACTTCATTTACATGCTCTATTCTGTGTCCCCTGTCTACTTTAAAGTTTCTTTTATAAGAAGTTCTTTTATTTATGAAAGCAGTAGTTACTCTTCATTCAAACTAATCTAATCAGCTTGCAGTAGAAAAAATAGTTTGCAGAAATTATGCACAGAAAATTCTACTAATGCCTAACAGTTACAAAACTTCAAACTCTTTGATTTCAGAGTGAACACAGACAAATAATGGCTCATAGATTGGTAAAATAAGCATACCTACACACATACTGCAGGACTTTCCTAAAATACTAAGATTGGCCAGCTAAAATCTGCAATTAGTTTTGTTGCAGATTTGCATATTGCATATGCTGCAACCTTGTATACAGGCACTAACACACTGTTCACCAGCTTGAGTGGAAGAACCTTGAACAATTTTATGACCTGGCCCCAGTGCTGCTATGTGTCAGACTGACTTTAAATAGGAGTTTAATAGTAAACAGTGCCAACACCTCTAGCATAATTATTTGCATGTATCAAGTCCTGGCAATATGGGGTATTCGCTTCAGCCTATTACAGAACTGGGGCTCTGGAATAATAAAAGTTTAGTATTTTTAATTCAAAAAACAAACGGTGGAGTGAGGAAAACAGCTGAACAGCTGTTCTCTATCACATACGGGAACCTACAACGCTTGCTACATTGACGGCTTGAAATTCTCCGGTCCTCATGACACCTTTGTTGGCTTCCACATGCAGCCAGGGTGCAAGAGGTTTTACTGGATAAACTCTGATGAATCTCTAGGCAAATCTCTGGCTGGAGCTAGGCTTCTCCCACCATGGCTGGCTGGATTTTCACCCTGTAAAGGCTTGCTGCTAGTCAACATAATTCTCCTCTGCTACATCCAAACACACAATCAACTGCATCATCCATCTCCCGTAATCTGTTATGGCCTCCTAGAATCTTTGCGCAAAATTACATGTTCTTTGCTCTGCTCTTAGTTGATAAAGTAGCTCCTCTGGCTAAACAGACACAAAGTTGTAAGCAGAGCCATAGCGGCAGTGATGCGACCCTGTGGAGGACAGCCTGCTTCCTCAAAGCAGTTGGCATTCAAGCTGGGGTTTGCGGGCCTGCTCCTTCTCCTACCCAGCCTTCACATAGTTGGCTTTACAAGTCCCTACTTTGCACACCAGACTCAACCCTGGTTTNTGACGCTGTGGAGGACAACCTGCTTCCTCAAAGTGGTTACGCTTTCTTCCAAATTTGTCATTCAAGCTGGGGTTTGCTGGCCTGTTCCTCCCCCTACCCAGCCTTCGCATACTTGGCTTTACAAGTCCCTGCTTTGCACACCAGACTCAACCCTGGTTTGGTTCCTCTATTCCCCATCCTTAGCCTTTCCTACTGTTTCAGTGAAATGCCTGCTGACCGTGACTGACAGGGAGACGGACACTTTCCTGTCCCCAAGAGCCCTTGCTCTTGTTTATTTGTGTTGGGTTTTCCTGTTTATTTGCCGGAGCACAGCAGGCAATGCTTCCTCTATTCTTCCACCCTGGCCTTGGGCCACTTGACCCTGTAATTTAGTTCTTAGGCTGAGTTTAGAGAGCCCTACTCATCACTCCTCACATGGCTTCTCATATCCTGAAAGTCCTTCACAGATTGAAATATAAAAAGAAATACAAAAAGGGAAATAAGTAAAAATAAGTGCCTTATAACTCCCATTAGTCACCAGTGCCCATGGCTACTTGGTTGTGAACAGCTTTTCAGCAACCAAAAAACGGCTGCATGAGAATATTTTGCCTCACCAATGGCAACTGGATAATTACCAGAGAATACTGAAATACGCCTCCCCATCAAAAACTCAAATGCTCAACCTGTGCATCCCTGGCAAAGGATTCTCCTGGATGCTCCCATAAACTGAGCCAGAGAAAGGTTCCTATCTGCTAAATCGAGGCCTCCAAATCCCTTAACTCACTGGATGCCCCTGTTTTTGGGGAGCCTTCTACTCCTCTGTCCGCACCTCCGAGCAGTGAAGAGGAAAGGAGAATTTGGCTAATCTCTCTCTCCCCCTCTCTTCATGTTATTCATATCCCTTAGGCTCATAAGGACTGTAGTAGCGATATCTGCTCCCCATCCCAGGCCTTCTTACATTTTCATGCCCTACAGAGGGCAAATTATGTTATATAATATTACGTTTGTAATAATAAATTATATGTATGAATTACTGTTAAAGAGAGAAAACAAAACAAAAACAAACTGCTTTTGACCACGACCATAACACTGTTTTATATCTTTATCTCCATTTGCTGAAGTATATAAGCAGACACTTCATGTCTGCAAGCGCTGTAGATACAAAAGCTGGAGAAAAAGGAGGAATCAGTTAAGATCTAAAACTAAAAGCCGAACTAGATAAAAAAGAAGGTTCTTATTTATATGCTCTTATTTATGGATAAATATTCAAAGAGTCAGAACACAGATAAAGCCTACCACAAGGAACCTCCAATTTGCAGAATGCCTCTTTACACAGGCCAGTGTCTGACTATTTACCCGGGAATAGTTGTTGCTTGCATAGTAATCAAGCCCACGCTTACTACAGCTGTTGCAGAGTGAATGAGCCCTCTTCTCAGCTACACAATGAGGAGGTTCAGCCAAATCCTTAGTCCAAGAAGAAGGGCTCAAGCCACAGGGACTATTTGAGAGAGGAGCTCCAGAGAGAGAGGCTGGCAGCTGAAACCAGCTAAGAAGCTAAATGCATCTCCTGGGCCCAAAAAAGAAAAAAAGAGAGAGAAAAAAAAAAACATAAAAAATTGAGAGCCTGCCTACATATGCAGTTGCTTCTTATTAACTCCATATGCTGGCAAGTTAATTCCACAAGGTTAATCTGAATTCTTAAGGTAAAATAATTAGGCATAAGGCACACTCTTTGGATTAAGCGTGCCCACACTTTAATTATTTAGGAATATCTTAACACATTGACAGTAGATTTTGTAATGCGTTTGCCCATACAGTACGGCTGCTGCTTCAACTGCAAAATGACAGATTTCAGCTATATATCGTTGAAGATATGCCAGCAAATTTCCCCTTGGGCAGATAGGGCCTATAGGGGCACAACTGCTATGAAAGGTAGTTCACTCCCCCACGCTATTAGTAAAAAAAATATATATATATTAATAAACTTCTATTTGAGTAACTGTTTCTACTAAGAAGCTTCTTCTGTCGATTTTCCTGGCCACACACTGCACCTGAAAGAAACGGCATGCGGGTAGAACAAGGTAGGTAGCCCTGATGTGAGACTTTCTACTTGAACCTTGCTCACAAAAAAGCATCATGAGCAATATAGTAGTCTTCCCAGAAAGAATTAATCACAAAATGAGAACTCTTTAAAATAAGCTGCAGACTTCCTTGACAATACGTACGTGGCATCTGTGCAGTTGTTTTTAGTTATGTTTTTTTGTTTGTTAGCAACTTTTAGTGTGCAAAGAGGTCATCAGGAATACCCATCCAAAAAGCAAACAAAAGTCCCAATCGCCCAAATCCTCTTCTAAGCGCTGTTGTGTTCAAAGGAATGCACTTGATATTACATACATATGGTTAGTTTTTATGCTTTAATTTTCCTATACCCAGGTAAGAAGAAAGATGAAGAGGAATTATACAAGTACAGCCAAGGAAAAGTATTATAAAGAGAAAGTGTATTTCTGTGGGGCAAAAAAATAAATTGCTAATCTTTTTAAGCATAGGTTGACATTGAAGGAGAGAGTATGCCTTCATATAAACTCATGTGAAACAGTTAATTGTTGTAACTTGTCACTCATCTAAAGAAATTATGCAACTATGGAATCAACTGTGATGTACAATTCATCTCTCCAAATCTGGAAGAACTTCTTGAAATTTCAAAATTTTTATATTTGCAATTTCTCCTTACATAACTAAGTACATCCTTCATATTTATAAATTCTATTACCCTTCCACTTCTCAGATGTATGTAACAGCTGATTAGTATAAAAAGGTGAAGTACAGATCATGGATGTGCATTTTATCCACATACATTTTTTTCCAAGTAAAAAAAATTGTCTTTAAAAAAAAAAAGAAAAAAAGGAAGGGACAGGAGCAAGGAGGAAACAACAGTACAATATCCACAAACATTCAGAAGAAGTTTGAGAGCTATTTCCTCTGCACATTTCCTAACTACTTTTGTTCAGGTCTGATGCAGTTACACTGTGATTTGTGTGCACATTTATGGGCACAAAACGCCCCCACACCTTTTGAAGATGATCTTGAAAGAGAGACTATTTAAATACTATTTTGTCTATGAAGCCAAACAAGCCAAACCTTTTAAAGAAGAGCTGCAGACGTGGTGGGACGTTCCCCACGGTGGACACCTACCTCTGTAATGAAGGATTTGGCGGTGGCCGGGTTCATGACCAGGATGGCCCGTCGCAGCGTGTCCCGGTAGCGGTTCAGCTCCTCGATCCGCATCGTGGCAAAGAGCCCCGTGATCATTTTATTAATGTTGTTTTCCACCTTCTGCAAGGCTACGTCCATGCCTTGCTGGGACACTTTGTCCAGAAACTCTTGGATGCCGCGGATATCTGGAAGAGCAAAAAGCCCACCGAGGCATTAATTAGCAAGTGGGGAAAAAGATAAAAAAAACAAAACAACAACAACAACAAAAAAACACAAAATGAAAAATTTCAGTTTAATATTATAAAAGTAGAGGGGGGTTGGTGTCAGGTAAACTCCTTGGACTTCAACACAGCGTTCACCAGCATGTGCTTCCCAAGCTGTGCTCGTGCAGTTTCGTAAAAGCTTTAGAAATCTGAGTTCAAAACTGCCCTAAAGCACCTCTAGGAAACACCTGGAGGTCCTCACATTGTTCCAAATCTCCTCTGAAAGCAAAAGAGCAGCCAGACGGGCAGCTGTAACCAGCTCCCGATGCCTTCACTGAGCACCCCTGCACGAGGCAGCCGCGACGGCAAATCCTGATGTCTGCTTTTTTTTGAAAAAAATTGCTGCTTTTTCTGTTTGCTTGTTTGTTTACCTACCTAAGAGTGCCTGTGGAGCCAGGGGCTGCGGAGCCCTGAACTGCTGAGGTCTCCAGGGCCCTGCTGGGAACACCAGCTCCAGGCACCTCTGCACCAGCTCGAATATGGCAAAGAAAAAGCCACCAAATGGCTTATACCCCACTGGAGCACAAATACTGTTCAACAGGCGCCGTCCTGGAAGTCGGCCTGTCACTGTATTTATTTTCGGTGCTGCTGAAATCTCAGTATGAACCCAGCACCCAAAGAATAGTTCGAGCGCGAATAAAATCCAGGCTTATCCTAAAAATAAAGCTCCATAAGAGAATCAGCTGCTAATTACAGCTTCTATTTAATATCCAAATCAGGAAAATTAAATTCAATCTAATCAGAGCTGTTAGAATCTTTAGAATCTTTTTTCTTTTCTTTTTTTCTTTTTCTTTTCTTTTTTTTTTTGGCACTTAAGCACTAAATTAAGAAACAACAAGATTACTTGAGCCATTACAAATATATCAGTTTTATGCAAGTTATAAAGTAACTTCATTCTGTGTTAACCCTTCGATGCTAAAGCTTCAGGAGTTGACTCAATTTCTTGACGCAAGCAACATATGGACAAATGAAATAAAAACTGACTAGTTGTAGTCAAAATACTGAAGGATAGAGAACATACATAGATAGAAAACACCATTCATACAAGAATGAATATACCATCAAAACAACAAGAATTCAAAGAGAAAGGGAAGGCAGGGAAAAAGAGAAAGGGAAGGCGAAGGGGGAAGAGAGAAAGGGAAGGCAAAGGGGGAAGAGAGAAAGGGAAGGCAAAGGGGGAAGAGAGAAAGGGAGAAAATACTTTGAATAGAAAAGCCAGTTAAAAAAAAAATCTACAGTATAAATCCATAAAATCTGCCTTGACCCCACAGCAGATGAGGCAGGAGCCACCAAAAGAAAATTTATTTTCAAAACAAAACCATGATTTCACTTCAGCAGAATTTATAAAGAGGCAGGAATTATTGGCCGACCAGCTGTAATGTGCGTTGTCCCAGCAGCCCGGGGATTGGATCAGGCCGCTCTGGTTTCCTTCCCCTGATGAATTCCTACCTGCACACGCACCCAAACAAGAAGACAAACGCTCTGAACCTTCACGAGGTGAAGGAGCAGAGGCTACGGAGGCACCAGATTATTCTGCGGCTGCGTATTTATTAGGTGATCATTCTGGTGGTTTATCAGTGTGTGCATGACAACTGCATGATAAGGTGTAAGGAGAAGAGCATCACTGCAGTGGAAAGGATACCAAACCACAGCTCATAAAACTTCTTTACTACTTCTGCTATTGCCACTGACAAAACACCGTGCAGGAGGACAGAAATAAATACATATTCAGCTCATACCTCAGGAACCAAGCAGTAAAATGAAGACACTGGTGATGCTCACCAGAGCAGACAGAAGCACCCTGATATTTAAATGTTGTTTAAATGATGATGGTGCTTCCAGTGTTTCAGCAGCAGCAAAGATCAGATTCAAGGCACATGCCAAAGAACAGATGCCGCTGCTGAATGGGCCGCATTATCTTTCCTGCGTGGATCGTGGCACATTTCCACGCTGCTCTGTGGAATCATCCTTCTAGTAGATAAGCTCCTTCTGCAGGAAAATCTGGCAAGCAACCTGTAGCACAGATGGCTCCACTGCGCAGACACAGAACTGTTCATGTCTGGAACACAGGTGTTTCTTGCCCCGCGTTTGCTAGCTGCCCTGTCACCCAGCCAAAAAATGCATTTCTATTTTCTATTTAAAATCAGATGAGTCACAATCATTTCCAAAAATGTGGAAGAGGTACACATTATCAACAGTATTGATAATTCTCTTTACTCAAGAGACTCAAAGTTAACTAGAGACAGATCAGTACTAGAACCAAGTTTACCCTCTCCTCTCTCACCTCTGTCTCACATTTAGCATTACTTTTTCTGTTTTTACTGCACAGCCATCACTTCAATTCTACGCAAGTACATACAGGAACATAGTGTCCTTCTGCAGCCAGTCAGCAGAAGATACAAAGTTCAAGCAGACCAAAAATTAAAAAAAAAACAAAACAAACAAACAAACAAAAAAAACCCACCTTCTTCAGCCAATCAGTGTCTGATTGAAGGGATGCACAAGGTGGGCCAGAGAGTCTGTTAAACAAAAGCCATGTACCAGGTAGGGACCTTCCCTGACTGCCCATACATACTATAATGCTATAAGGTGGCTGGGACGCAAAGGTCTATAACAAGGTCCTGGACCCAAGGGTCCCTATTGCTGTAGGCTAAGTTATTGAGAACCAGACCTAAGCAAGCCCTTGGACAGCTAAGAACCACCTTGCCTGCCACAAGCCAACAGCACTGTTTAGCAGCAAACTCTGTAGTTCACAAATGTGCATGACCAGGTGGTTGGGAAAAGGGGTCAATACTTGCAGGAGCCAGGGAAGATTTTAACTCCACAGCTTTCCACATGTCAACAAACTTTAACAACAACTTGACGTTTGCCTCCTGATCTTAATATCAAAAATTGAAATTTGCTCCTTCTCCAAGAGATTCCTCATCACAGGACCACAAACCTTGCTCTCCCTATTTGTTCTCTTCTGCATCTGTGTTTCTATGCAGGTGAATTGTTTCAACGGGAACAATTCCCCTACTCCATTTGAGGCAAAAGTCTAACAATCAGGAGATCCTAGAACAAAATGTGGTGGTTTTAAACCTCTCATAAAGCAAAAACAGCATGTGCACTCAGTGTGCCATTACATACTGCGCAAAATAAACAGTGAATATATTAACACCTCACATGCTAAATGCCACTTATATGCTCTTATTAAAAAATTAAAAAGAAAGAAAACCATAAGTGAGAAGTAGATGCATTTTTTTAAAAAACTTTCAAATCACACTATGACCAGGAGAAGGATAGCACTAGCCACAAACAGCAGTAAATTAATCCAACCTCTTCCATCATTGTATCTCGCCTAAATTATAAGGCACTCGCTATTACCGAGCAGTTTGGCCACCTCACGCCCGGGTTACAGTCATTAGCTCATCCTCTCTGGTACCGTTTTAGATCTGCGAGCGTTCTCCTCGCAGCCTGCCCTGATGATAAATACCAACTGATTCAGCCGTGGCAGTAAAGGTGAACGCACCTGTCATAAATATTCACTGGCTGATTTACAGAAAAGACCACTTTATTTGTCCAGCTGATGAGAAAAGCCATTGTCTAACAAATGACACCGTTCAAACCCTTATCGAGAGAGCTTTGTAAGTCCAGCGCAGTGATTCTTCCTTACACAATGATGGCCAACGTGACAGCAACTATTAATTACGGAAACGCACAGCACACCAGGGAGACTCGCAGCTCTGGCTGGCTCCAACAACACCACCGCTCTCCTAAAGCGCTCAGCAAAATGCTCGGGGTTCAACGCTGCTCTCCACGCGCTGGTATTTATTAATCTTGTTAATATTTACACCAAGGGAAGACAGCAAGTGAATCTATCTTTTACCCTCCATCCACAGCGGTGGGATTTCTTCTCATTCGTCAGGTTAGGTGTAATTCAAAGGATCTCCAAACTAAAAACAACCCCCCGCAAAAAAAAAACCCCAAAATCACCCAAAAACACATACAAAAAAAGGACATTTTCGACTGGCATTTAAGCACTAGGAAAGAGACGCCATCTAAAACTTCTGTAGCTGAAATGTCTAACCTCACAGAATATAGCACTGCTTCAAGCTCATAGATGGATTTCAGCTCCAATGTTTAATTACATACGAAACTGTGTTTGCATTGTCAAAATTGTATGCAGCACAAATCTCCAGAAAAAATATGTTTTTTTTTCTGTCCCCCACTTATAATTTTCTGAAATCTCTAGATGGGGGAAAACAAAGGAAAAAAAAAAAGTAACCAATGCTGTAGTTGGATATGAACTACCGCAGTGCTACTGAAATGGCCAGGAAATCCTTATTTTGCACGCTCTCTCACATGAGCTACGTTGTATTCCATGGCATACTCCAATTATTAGAAATTGAGAGAGAAACCTCAGGTAGCTGAATCCATGTTGGGGAAGCAATACTAACGTAAGCAGCTTTCAAAACCTGCAAACCTCAGTTTCCTATGCTGCTGGTGATTGACACTAGATTTTTTTCTTTTCTTTTTCAGCTTTTTAACTGGAAAGAAAGGGGGGAAAAAAGGGAAAGGATAACAAAGATAAATAAAATTGAAGTTAGAACTAATCCATGAATGTATCAGCTGCTACCATAGCTTCTCTAAATTAAAAAGGGAGTCAGATAACACTTGCGGAGGGTGATAATCCAATAAATTGTATTATCATGTACTTTTGACTGTCTGACCTGCTTTCTACCTCTTCATTTATTTGGTTTTGACCACAGCTTGTATCAGAGGTTTCCAGAAGGCTCCTAGTAATTTCCTTTGAGTAAAGCAACATCTTGCAGAAAAACATATTTTTTCCCATCCATTGCTTCCAAAACCAGCAATAGCTCAGAGCCTCACTCCCAACATTTACTCACTTCTCTAAAAATATGCCGTACAAGTTGTACATACAAGATAATAAATATAGAGCAAAACATAAAATTATGCTTTACTCTGTAAAGTTACACTTAAAAACCACCCAGCTCCATACCTAGCCTAGATATATAATCATTATTTAACATCAAGTGATCTATACTTATGTGTACGTGGTACACCAGAAATCCCTCTGGTCACCACTGCTTCCTGTTCCCTTAAGCTCAATTTTAAGTACATTTAACAAGACACTATAACAACGTATTGAAAAATGCTTGGCAAACAGCAGTTCTTGATCAGATCACTGCAAGGTTCAAGAACATTTATATATTCTGTAAGAGAATTTCTTTCTTTTGAGCCCTGAAGACTGCATGTGCTGGTGAAACCTCACGTGTCTGCAATACCTCAAGGGGCAGCATCTCGTGCACAGAGATTCCTATCGCACAGGCACTGGGAAAACATCTAGAGAATTATTTTGACCTCAGCACTGAAACTCTAGATGTAATCATGGCCAGTGCTTGGACATCGTGCCACTGGGGAAAAAAAAAATAGAGCATAGTTATCTCACAAATTCAACAATTTTAGGGCCAACCAGAATATATTCAACTTCTAGCTAGGTCAACCAGCAAAAGCAAGTTCTTACAAAAGTTCTCACAAACAACTGCTAACTTCCAGTATAATTGACACATTTAAGTTACACAGATGAAAAATACATGTTCCTTTTTTATCTGTTTAATGTAATATGTGCTAATGCAAAAAAAATAGAAAAATCAATAATAAGCCTGAATTAATTATATGTTTATTGAGGCACAGTGAAGTAAATGAGTACAGGAAGTTGGCAAGGAACCAAATGAGTAATAAACAGTTTTAAGACTGTCTGGAGACAGACTTGAGAATATTATAGTCATCAGGCAGCTGAAAACAGCCTCGGGGTAATTATGAGCATTTGCAATCGATTAAGGCGAATGGGATTCTTTTATGAATCTTTATTAAACTTACATTAAAACTTCAAATAATCAGAAATGTTACGGTTCCAAGCACATGCCTGTGAATGGTCATCTGATATTTATTTGTGGAAAGTGTTTATGCAGGAAAGCATCGGTGAAATTATCTGCTTTGTACAGTTTTCAAAGGAGAAACTGTTCATCAAACACTCACCCTGCTGACTTCCAGGTATAATCCCTCCTTTCCCAGGGTTTTTCAAGAGCGGGAGCCCCATCTCGCTACCTTGCACCTAGGTTATTTGGAAATTACCACCTTCCTGGGGCAGATCTCCCTCCTGGCTTCATGGTTTCACAAACCTCTTCCCATCAGCAGGCATCCTCCATGTCACAAATAATCTCTAAAACCTGTGTAGGTTGACAGCAAGTGGGAAGAGCTCCAGAGAAAAGTTTCTGTCAGAAAGATGCCCTCTTTTTCCATTTGCTAACCTTCTCCTTTCCCTTCCAGGGATATTGATATTTTCAATTATTTTTTTCAACCTCCGCTTGCCATGAGATCGCCTGTCTTAGCAGAGTAAATCCCCCTTTATAGTGGTCTTAATGATATTTGCAAAAGTAAAAATTAAATTACCACCTAAGGGACAGGCAAAAATCCACTGCCAAACATAGGTTGAATTAGTAGGAAGGTCAAAAGACTGTAAAGCAAAGATATATTGGTCTTGAAATCAATAAATATGACGTAAATTAGCAACAATGCTTGCACACTGCAGGTGAGTTGAATAAAAAATACAAGGTTAGACCAGAATGTTGGACAGGGAAGTGGAGTTTTTAACTTTTGCATAAAAAATACAGAAGGATTTTAAAATATTACTATCCCTACTATAAAAGAGAATAGCAAATAAGACAAAATCCACTCCCCAGGAACAATCTTATTCCCTTAACCTTTCTAGATAAAGTGTAGAATCTTTCTATCTGCTTTGGCACCAACAAAACATTAAAAATAAATGTTTTTCAAACAGCTAAAGTTTCTCCCTTTCATCTAAGAAATGTAGAGATACCTACACTGTAAAATGGCACAAAATTCACAATTATGCTTTTGCGGTGATTCAGTCGCTGCTTCATAAAGAATTTACTACTACAGGAAAGTATCTGAGTTCAAATGCAGTCGTGGAAAATACTGCGAGCTGTAAACTGCCTGAAGAGGAAGAAATGAATTGCTAAAGCTTGCCACCATGCACCACAGAGAAGATCGACAAGGGGTTGGGGCTCTCACTCTATTACGCTTGGGCTCAAACTTTGGGTTTTCAAATGACTGTTTCTTTTGTTTCCCTCTGGTTTGATTTCTTGCACGCATTAAGACCTTTTTTATGTGAAGACTTGAGATTTGGCCATTCTCAGATGTTGGTCAACCTAAAGGCCCTTTGCCTTGAACTTGAAACCACCAAGGAAGGAAGATATAAGCAGGCCGAGTGCGGTCAAAATATTCAGAAGTGTCAGTGGCTCTTTTTTTCCAATCTAAAATTTACACCTTCCACATTAATATGCCATACTGTTATCATGTCCAGTCTGAAAGTGCCTTCTCTGAAAACGATGTTGATGGTCTTACAGAGTCCGACAGGATCTACTGGCTCAGCGTGGGAAATGGCAGGTACTGCACCAGCATTTACAAGGCAGAGGTGGCTACTCTTTACACTACAGTGGGGCTGTAATTCGAGCTGAGCAGTCAAGAACAAAAAGAACTTGAGCCAATGTGACTGTTCAATGAAGTACACATGGCTGGCACATGCTGCACAGGTAGCACCTTTTAGAGCAGGAGGAGAAAGGATGCACTTGAAAATGGATGCATTTCCACATCTTCAACATCTGCCTAATTATGACTTAACAAAGTAATTGCTTCCTTCAACCATTTTAACTGCTTTTTTTTTTTGTTTGCTTTGCTTTTGTGGGATTTTTACAAAAGGATAACATTTGGCAAGTTACTATGCTGCAGAAAGACATAGTTCCAGTCATAAACAAAACTCTTGACTCTCTGATGATGAAAACTATCGGTGGCAGATTGCAAGATAAAAGTCAAAAGCAATTCCAATTCATAAAATTAAAAATCTATGACACTGATAAATTAACACAGACATGGTTGCAGCCTCTTGCTGTGGCGCAAGGGAACTGGATTAGCACAGTATTTACTTTGGATTTCATCCCAGTTTTACTGTAGGAAAATTTATTAGAAATATGAAAGGGATACTTTCACATGGCAAAAATATTACTGGAAATCATTTCAGCAATACAACTGAAGTGTTTTGTTATAAATTGCTAAATTAAATCACTACAAGAAACCATTTTTCACACAGGAAATTAAAGAAACTGCTCTGATTACCAGAGCTGGTCAGTCTAAGCATTTTCCTGTTTTCTAACTTAGAAAAAGTTGGCAACAGTGGAAGAACTCAAGAATTTACTCAGTTTGCTAACTATATACCCATTACTTCTCAGATGGCACTTCCTGCTATGGAGACATCGCTTAAAGCTATGAAACAGACCCTGAGAGGAATGATCACCATATATTCAAGGAGTCTATGATATCCAAACCCACTGGGGCAAGAAATAGGTGTGCACAGGTGTCAGTTCTGGAAAGGATGGGAGTACGTGCTTAGCTTTAAACGTACAAATAATCTCTTCCATACTTAAAAACGTGAATTTAATTCTACACAAGTGTTGATCTCCCAGGTATTTTAATGTTATGCATTGAAATATTTCATTAGTATGTCTAATATTAACTGCTGTGAGCGCCTTTTAACTGAGCAAAGCTCCCAAACAGATTTTGATTGCAGGTCTGTACGAGGTAAGGGTGGCAACAGAGCAAACCTTGGGGCAGACCCTCTCAGGAAAGTTCACGAGTGGGACTGGTGGCTTCCTGCAGCCACTCCTGGTTGCACTGACAACCTGACCAGTTACTCCAAGACCTGCAGCTGTGTCTGCACATCCAATTATTGGATTCTTTCTAAAAGAGGCATGAAAACTCATCCTTAAGACCTTAATGTTCCCTTCCCCACCTACCCCACGCTCTCTTGATGTTGTTGGGCCACCTCTCTGTAGACCCATCGTCCACAGACTCATCCAAAAGGATGATTTTCTCAAACCCCACATAATACAGGGTAGAGAGTACCTCAGGAGGTCACGTAGTCCAACCTCCTCTTCCCAGCAAGGTCAAGGCTCAATCCAACCTTCTCAACTCCTTCAACACATGATCCCAGCCCCTGACTTCATGTCCTCGCTTTCTCTGTGCCCCCCTTTGCATGAGCAACTGTTTGCTCGATGCAGAACGTGGGAAGAAAAGCTGTGCCCTGCTAACGTACTGGGAATGTGTTGAGTATATCAATAAAGTAGCAGGAAAAGGGAGAAAGTGACATAACTTGTTAAGATTTATAAAAAGCTCCCGGCAAGATTGCTCACTAGGGACTGCTAAGAAAATAATGTCATCATGGCTAAGAAGAAAACTACCGCCGCACATCAAAAGCTGGCTAAGAGAATTAAGAAAAGGCAAAATACTGTGTCAGGCCTAATGATTTCACCTGAAACAAGAGTAGTGAGGAATTAGAGAGGCATCCCAGCAGGAGAAAGAGAGATTGGAGAGACAGAAAAGAACTCCCTAAATAATGAAGATAATGAGAGGGGCCTTGGGCTGGGGATCTGAAACATCTGCTCTCCTTTTCTCTACTAAAAGAGGAGGAGGAGATAGATATTCAGGAAAACCAGTGGCTTTAAATTTATAAGGAAAATACAAGAAGCCTAACGAGAATATACAAGCTGCTTGCTGCTCCAAGACAGCTAGCAAAGTCAAGGATTTAGCATGATTTCAAGAAGATTAAATTGCTGTAGGGGCGATAATACTGTTCCGAGTAAACGTGAGGCTGACATCGCATCTAGAACCTTTTTATTTGTGGTGTAAGCATCAAACTACAGAAAGCCCTGAGATGGTGAGGAGGGGACCAGACTGCTCAGGATGTGCTGAATGCAGAAGCTCTGGGACCTGATTGGTATTGCTGATCAAAGTCAGATTATCAACTCGGCTAAGTTCAATATGGCTTTATCCAGAGCCTACCCAGGTCACAGCAGCTTAGGAGGCAGGGAAGAGACTTGTATGCATCTAACATCACATTTGGTGATCACAGAATGAACTACTGGTCCCAAAGCTTAATCCTTGCAGACAGGAATCTGCACCTTACCACTCATGCCATCATGAAATTCTTACCCAGAAAGCAATGACAAAATGCCCTTGGGTCTGAACTACATTCTCAAGTTAAACAATGCAAATCAAGCAATACAAAATTCATATTTTGAATAAAATTATTCAGAACTGTTCATTAATCGTCAAGTTTGCTCAAGCTTTTCATACTCAAATATACATGCAGAAAGGTCTGCTTTAGCTGGAATGATTTTCTTCTTCATAGGTGCTTAGATGCACCTATGATGCACAAACTCATATAGCACAAACAATAATACTCTGTTCCAGGCTTTCTGGATGGGAGATGGCATGCTTTTTATCACTATCTCTCTATATATGTATGTATCCATATGTACATAGAGACATATAGATACGTGTGTGTTTCTGCAAGGTGTGCTCCTCATTCTCTTACTAGTGCCTTTCAGTGCTACTTCATTATAAATAAAAATTCTCTTATTCATCATTTTCTATCTTTCTAATTTAAGAATTTATTATGTAGCCAGGAGAGAAAAAAAAATTAAAAATCAATAGCACCTGACCTGAATGAGCCAGTTATTATGCACAGGAAATTGCTGAGGTGAGTGTTTTTCAACAACTCTAAAATCCAACTTTGAAAATAAGTTTGAAAACGTTCATCCAAACCAGTCGTGATTATATATGAATAATAGATGCATCTGAAGAAAACAGGTCTGGTTTCAAAGCAATTTCCCATAGAAAAAGGTGATAAAATTAGTCAGATAAGGTATCACTACTACAGCAATGTGTCTGCTCAGCTTTAGAAGATCTCTTTACAGAACACGAGTCGCCAAGTTGGATGGCACAGTCTAATTTGCAATGCCACCGATGTTACACTTACTCTATTACATAAGGACTGTCAATTCAGCACCTTTCAGGAACAATAAATGCACAAAAAAAAAAAAAAAGGAAAGGAAAGGAACATTTTTTCCATGTTTTTTTTTCTTCCTCAAACAGGAGTTCTGCCTAGAAACTTGCCATTTAAAAATACCAGCTCATTTTTGCTGAGGCCTCTCTCTTTCCTACCTTCACCGCTACTCCAAGCTTCTTGCCATCAGCAGGACTTGCCTATAAGTAGGAGAGCTTCATCACACACAAAAAAACGCTAACAAACATAAAATTGTCTAAGTTGTCTCTGGAATTGTTGTGTTATATAGCTTTTCTACACTCCAGCAAAAAAGGAAAATCGCTAAAAGCTTCATAAACACTGATGAAATAGAAAGCCAGAAAAGCACCATACTTATCAACTAACTTTAGCAAAGAAATTATCAAATAGAGTAAAAATTGATAGTTTTTTGAAATACATTTTTTGGGGGTGATGCGAAACGCTAGCAGAACCATCAACATGCACAGGCAAAATGTGATTTATGGGAAGACTATAAAGACTTAATGCAACTGCTTTCAAAAGAGCCGTGCGTTTGACGAGAGCCTGGCTGCTCAACAAGCACTCACCGTACTCGTTATCGTAGAAGATGATGAACTTCTGCCAGGCGTACTCGGTGACCACCCTCAGGATGACGTCGTTGAGGTAGACCGGGGGGCGCACGGCGAGCGTGTAGTCGTCGTTGCGGCTGCTGCGCGTGAGGCCGCAGCCGCTGCGCGGCGTCCCCGCGGGCGCGCGCTGGATGAAGAGGTGCGGGATGTGCATGGCGTCCGCCAGCGACTGCAGCGATCCGGCTGACGTGCAACCGATGGAGCTGACGAGGGCCAGGATGCCCTGGTTCATGAGGTCGCAGGCTGCAAGAAAGCACAGCGAGATTCAGGATGACAAGGGCGGCTCAGCTTTTTTCTGCCACAACTCGCACGCTGGGAATGGAAACACAGCAGCTTCAGTCAAGTGAAACGTGGATAAAATTTTGCACACTGGGTCGTTCAGACACAAGTTCATGCGAGTCAGAGGGCTTCGCTGCTCGTGTCGAGCTGTCTTACAGCAAAGGCTCCAAGACTGCCCCCTCCAACTAGCTCAGCAAGTTATTGCCTGAAAACTAAGCCTTGCAGGGTCCTCAGGAAGAGCAAAAACATCTTCCTAGGACTGAACTAACATGACTTCCTGAGGAGATAAACAATCCTCAAAGTCTAGCACACCAGCTCCATGAATAGCATCTTTGCATTATACACAGAAACCTTGAAGAAACAGCAGCTCAGGCTTGCTGTCAACTTTTGAAGACAACTGAATATGATTATGTACATCAACTTGTCCAAGCAAAAGCTGAATTGCTTTTGGGTTCTCGGAGATATATGCAACAAGCTTACGTAACACATCTTTTTTGGAGAGGAAAAACAAAATGAGTCTCAGAAATAGCAAGATACTTTCAAAAATCTAGTGATCAATTCATGCACATTTTCTCTCCCTGCTTCTATATGATGGGCATGGAAATGTTTACCCAAGAAAATAATGCCCTGTAACTAATGGTCCATTTAATGAAGACAGAGTTTACAGTAGACATCCTGCAGCACTCTACAAGTGACACCCGCAGTAACACCAGAACTGTTTATCATGATTAATGTTAATGCAATCAATAAATAACAAAAGAATTAATAATGATGAGGTCTGTAATTCTGAAGCATTACCCTCTGAAATAAAGCAGAGTCAAGTGTTTATGTTGGTCTCCTAATAGGATTGAGAGCTCGAAGGCAGCACCAGCACGAGCCTGTCACGTAATTCCCTGGAGTGCCCTCAAGGCCAAATTTTGAAATTCTTCGTTTGCCACTGGCAAAACGACAATTGCAGTTAACCTGCATTTACACATGGAAATTAGGTAATGGGACAGGAATGTGTAAAGTGCATCCACATATGCAATTACCTTGTGCAAGACCATTCTGCGCATGTGGCAGGTGCGGACAACAGCAGCAGACCCACATGCACCGAAGTATTCCCTTAAAACCATGAAAACATCCCTTAATGCCAGACCTGCTGTCTCGTGTCATACAGCTCTTAATCCCAGTGACTAATATTTGACTCTGCAAACGCTTACTGGCTTCAACATTTACAGTGTGATGGAGGAGCTACCGCAGTCAGGCCCACGTGGTGCCCGACTTCACGGCCAAACAGAAGCGATGGAGATGACAGGTTTCAAGTCAGTCACCCTCTTTTAAAGCTACTGTATTACTCTAAGTAAGATACGGAGCCATGCAACACGCCAGGACTGATTCCTCAGGGCACAATGACACTGCTGGGATACAAGCCTGGGAATGGGGTTGGAAGCTGACCTGGGAGATGAGATGGGACAAGCAGCTTTTCCCAGAGCGGCTGCAAAATCTCCTGGCTCAGGAAAGCATTTTCCTTGGTGTACGTGGTTCTCCTACACGGACTGAGTACTGCTACATATCCTGATAGGAAGGCTACTGCTTGACAGAGAAACTACTACCGATATAGAGATCTACCCATCTATATATAGCTATCTAGAGGTCAATAGATACACCTAGATTTCAAAAGATTTAACTGTGACATAAAACTGAAGTTACATTTTGCAAAAACTTGTTTTTAGCTCAAGGTTTATACGGGCCTGATAGCTCCCCCTTTAAATAAAACACATCGTGCGACCCTGCAGTCTCTCAAACGTGACTTTTGAAAGTCTCTCAGAGCCAGTCTGCACTACGGAAACCACCTGCAAGCACCTGCATTTCCAGGTGCTCAGTCAAGCTAGGGGCAATCAGTACCAACATTGCCATGCTACAAAGTGGAGGAAATACTTTCTGCAAATCGTGTTATTGAAACACAATGGGGGGGAAAAAAAGTACAGAAGAGACAGCTCCACAGGAGCAAAAAGGGGAGGGAAGGACGGCCGGCAAGGAGAGGGGAGGATTTTAGCATCTCCTCTCTCAACACGGCACCGCCGTGGAGGCCTCAGGGCTGGAGGGCTCTCTTTCGGGGGTGCACGTAGGAAGCCGTGTATCCTGGATATGACCATATTATTTGCCTTCTTTTTTTTTAATATACATAATTTCCTCAGTATGTACACGTACAGGCAAAGTAAAGGCTATAAGCAACGCCAAAACATCACGTATAGTAGCATACACTCCTCACCTGAGGTAACCTTCTACTCCCTCTCCCTCCAGTGGGAGAGCCAATTTTTGCTTTGGTTAAAAGCTTAAGACTGGGTTGCATGGTTTCTTAATCCTTTTTTAACCCCCACCCAACACACACACACACAAACAAAAGCTTAATTAAATCCTTTTCCTAGTGATCCAAATCTTGTAACTGGATCTCATCAACTCACTAAAAGCTCTAGTCCAAATACATTTGAAATCCCACTTTTATACCTTCTTGAATCTGAGATCAAGCCTGTATTTTATCACATTTTCACATAAAAAAGTTAAACGTGCCCATACACCCACAGATTCATATAAAAATCTTAATAGTATCTTAAATAACATATTGCCTTTCAAATTCTGTTGCAATTTCAATTGCTACAGTCATCTTAGAGATTGTATTTTCAAGTTGATATTTATTTAGTCTGCTGCCAACATGATCACCCTGCATTAGTTCGATAACTATAGAAGAAACTCAAGTCATGTGGCAACTTTTATGACCCTACTCGGTACAGCAGACATATCAAATTCAAATGCACTTGTACACAGGCTTGACATAGAAGAGCAAAGAACTAGTAATAGCATTTAGGCAACATAAAAGCTGTCCAGATGTTAATTCACCCTCATCACCACCACCACCACAGAGCAGATGCTATATAAAAATGCACCTTCAGCAGCTGCAGGAATAAAGCTGATAGCAAAATTTCTCAGGTTGTATAGACAGAATATCAGATAACTCCAAACCGCTCTCAAATGTGAGCATATAAACACATCCATTATCTCATGTATAACACACGCCAGAGCACGTGCACGGCTTGACATCTAACTCGGCAGCTTATCGCATCTTCCTCAAAACACAGAGCTGCTGAAGTTCCAGTACTGGCAGGCTGACGGCCAAAACAGAGAGAAAAATATAATCTTGTAGAGCAGTATCTTTTTTAAACTAGAGCTTGGCACAGCATCTAAGTTAACAAAAACATACACACACAAATAATTTTGCGTTCAGTGTGCTATTTTTTAAAATAAAGTGCATAGCCACTGCAATTTCAAATAAATAATTTATATCTAGGCTATCAGCTTGTATAAGCACTTCCAGCAAAGCAGAATTAAAATGGCCATGGTTACAAATGTCTCTTTAAAATGTGTTCTCTATAAAATGGAAACAATGGTAGGGCCTTAAATAACCACTAGTTGCTGTAATTCAGCAAAAAAAAAAAATCCATAACCAAGGGCAAGTTTAAAAATGGATGCAGGAATAAATAAGCAGCAACAAAAAAAAGTGTTTAGATTTAAGCACTGCTATTAGTGTGGGCACTTTCTAATCATTTTCCCCTGTTTCCTCTTACTAATAAATCATAACAAATTGTACTCATACACCGCAAACTCAGGAGGACAAGGGGAACAAGGAGGATAAGATCACAAGCTTCCAGTAACAGCCTCGTGTTGTTCCCTTTCAAGTTCCTGTTAAACAAGGTCGGATCAATTCTTCACATTCATTTTCTGAAAACCATGATGATGGGCCTCATGAGTGGGTAGTATGCCCCCATATCATCCAAGGTGCATTCTGGAGTCCTTTTTTTCCCCCATTTTTCCATAATTTACAAATCTCATGGTTCTTCCCAGAGCAATAGGGTGCCTTGACCTACGAGGTAGCGTGTGTTCAGTGCATATCAGTGCACTGTTCGTATTCCCAAAGCCCTGGTGTCCAAGGCTGCCCCAACGTGAGACCAACCACCACTCCAACAGCCTGGTGTCACTCCCTGCGATGTCCTTTTCCAAGCCAGCCATTCCTTTGGGATCCATAAGATTTACCACAGGCTGAAAACAGCTAAAAACCCACAAGCCAGCAAGAGGCCAGGGAGAAAAGTCTAGACCATAAAAACCTCCAGGTTCTTCTCCATAATGGTCCATTACAGATGAGGAAAACATTTATTTATCATTCTGACAAATTTACCCTTCTGGCACCTTTATTTATATCTAACTACATTTAAGTCTTCATAAACTGCTTATTCAAGGGACGAAATACAACATGCCAGGGCGCTTGAACACCTAATAAATGGCTATTAGGCATTCAGAATTCCTGTAGCTTTGAAAATATATATGATGATTTCTTATTTGCTTTGAGAAAAATCAGTTGGCTGCTCTACAAACCCATTATTAATATGCGAGTGCTCATGAGGACAGAGGGACAGGCATCTGCCAGTTCCACCTGGCAAAGACTAAAGGCTAAGGGTAGCTGCTGGCAACTTTCACTCAAGTTTTGCATTCCCATGCGGAGATTTCCAGTCTTTGGCACCTTTAAATAACAGTCCCCAAACATTCATGACCTCAGTGCAGAGAGACACTGTATTCACATGATGGGGAAGGGGTAGTGAGGGGGAAAAGAAAAGAAAAAAGAAGAAAACAAAACAGAACACCACCATGAAAACCCGCAGGAAGCTTAAACATATGAACTACGGGTCTTTTTGGTTGGTGTTCATAATCTTGAATGCAAGAAGTAGGGATAAAATGCAATTACGAGGCCTATGATCAAGTAAGCCTGGTGTCAAATGCTCAATAAAACCTTCTGGTCGCTTTTGGATGGCACTTCTGCTCCCGCCAATTATTCCTCCTTGCTAACACGATGGTTCACCCCAGACTTAGAACTGAATTATTTCTAGATGAGTGACAGCTCATTCTTAATACACCCTGAAAACTATTCAGAAGGCCATAAGGGTAAGAAGTGGAAAGGAGTATTATTGGTGGCTCGATTTTAAAGAATTTTCTCCTTTGAATTGCAGATAACAGAGTCCCTCCAAATCCAGTCAGTCCCATTCATGTTTCTGATAAAGCTAAGGAAAGTCATTTCATTTACATATTCGGTATAAACATTAACCCATCTTTCCATCCTCCGTTACATCATACACAACTCAGACAGCTAACACAGTATTTTAAATTCACTTGTAATTAACCTTTAAGGGATTTTAGTTTGCCCTGACCATAAAACAAGTGTGTTTGAGTCTTTAACTGTGGCACTTCACAAGCCTTGGGATTGTTTTGTTTGGGAGAAAAAAAATCCAAACCCCTAATACCTAAAAATAAATGCCAGGAATAAAAACCCAATTCCCACAGAACATTTCCATCTCTGTTGCACAAAAGCCCTACAGCCACTTTCAAATGCTTTTTTTTTTTTTTTTTAACTAACAAGTCTTTTTTTTAAATTACTATTAACAAGTCTCTTAAGTGTTCAAGTTGTTGCACCTAGATTTGGGGAGACTTCCTTCCTCCTGAGGATGGCAGTCTAAATTTAATGAAGCCCTTTGGAAATAGGGCATGTCGGGAAACCTGGGTCTAGATTTGCAAGAGTGACTCCTAAGTCTTCCTTTTTTTTCTTTTGTACTGATCAGACCCTCACTGTCACAAACCAAGCTTCACCTTCCCACTGTCACCCTGTCAGTGCTGCATAAGCAATTTCCCTTCATTCTTTAAACAAAACAGAAGCTTTTCATTTCATGTGCAATGAAAAATGATAGACTCAACCTGAAAACCTATTTAATGACAATGCATATATCACTTTAGACTTCTGTGCGATTTCCCCCACCCCTTACTTGGTTCCTCTTTGCCCTTGCGCTGTTGCCGAATCTCCTGATTTCCCCTAGCAGCGCCGTGTGAGAAGTTATTAAACAGAGAATAGTGTCTGATACACTTATTAATAGCTAGTTTGCCTGCTGCACAGCAGCAATTATGTGGAAACAAAAAGGCTGACTCTTTAAGCAGCTTAATATAGGATTAATGACAGTTATCAAAAGATAATGCCCTGTTAAAATCAGAGGGCTCTGCTCCAGTTGTATGATCTTTGAAAGTCAGTATGGAGGCACTGAGAAAAACAGCAACAACAACAACAAAAAGGAAACGTTTCAACTATAAGAATGAACAATTCCCATTTTGCAGACTTACGCCATAAGAAGCCAGGGCAATATCCTTGTTAAGGGAAGAAAACACCAAACTTGACCCTAGTTTGACCAACATTACACTTTCCTAGCAGCCCAGCAGTCAGATAATGGGCAAGTTTTCCTTGCAGCCTTTTCATTTCAAACCCAACTTTTCCCTCTTATCATCTTTTCCTTCCCACGAGGATGCTGAAACACCTGCTTCTGTCCTGCCTTGCCTCCCTCTCTCCATGAGATTTGCCCCAACCAGCCAAGGAAACTTGCTCTTCCTCTACGCCCCCTCACTTCTTCTGCCCTGTCTCCTCCAACGTCAAGAAACAACCAGATCCGGAGGACTCGGCACCGCACTGAGAACCCGAAGGTTCACAGCCTGGTCCCACATCTGCCAGGACTTCCTCGCCTGACTACATTCCGGATGAGCAATCCGATTTCTCTGACGCTTTGGGATGACAACACTTTCACAACTTGGCATTGCCAGAAGTTCCTTCCCATCCCGCCTCCCTCCTGAATGCCGATACATTTCAGGGCTCCTCTTTCTCCCCCAAGCCATCAGTATGGAGATGACCAGCGTTGCTGGAGAGGCTCCGCAGAGCACAATCCCACAACCCCGCGCCGTGCTAGAACTGCTCAAAAATAAGACAATCCCCCAAAGGAAAAAAAATATATAGATATCTATGAACAGCAATCAGGGAGAGCTTCCTGTCCTACAGTGCAAACGGCAAATGTCTGGGGAATGTTGAGCTGAGGGGGACACTGGAGTAGCTTTAAAAAAAAAAGTCATTGCAGTGAGAAAAGGGTTTGTAAGCCAAACAAAATAGCACATATTAATTCCTTTATCAAAGAAGCAATTCTACTAGATGAGTGAAACGAGCAGAGCAATTTGAACAGTAAACAGCGCTAAGGCCAGAGCCTGCGCTTGCTGTGAAAGAGGGACCCAGACTCCACGTCAAGATAAAGGAGACGTGTGAGAGAATACAAAGGGCGCCAGGAACAGAGTGCATCAGCTGCGAGAAATACACAGGCGTGAAAACGCCGAGCAGCCTGCAGGAGTTGGGAATATCAGTTCCATTAGCAACTTAGCCGCTCAAGAAAACCTCAGACAAGTCAAAACAGCTATCACCGCCGTTATCTGCTAAGAATAGACATTGTGCTTATTTCGCTGACTGACACACAGAATAACAATCATGATAGAGTAAAAATATCAACTACCTTTTATAGAACACTTCTTTACTTGCAGCGCAGAAAGTGCTTTGCAAAGCAGCTCAGCATCTTCATCTCCATGTCACAGAAGGAAGAGCAGATGTGCCAAGGGGAATTACTTGCCCAAGGTCAGACAGCAAACCCTGAAAATTGTTTTCCGTGAGCCAAGCTAAAACATGCACAAAGACTGAAAACAACAGCCTTTTGTTGCAGCTCTTCATTGTTTGCTTTAAGCATTAGTGGATAAGGGAAAGCATTTTATTTTCCGAGCCTAATACAACTAAGCTTTATGAAGAGCAAAGATTTGGAGGGAGGGCAGGACACCGTGGCCTTTGACAGTGGGATTAAGCAGCAGGGCTCTCCAGATGCGCAGTGACCCCAGGGCAGTGGGCAA
>VWPW01030071.1:0-42783 GCA_013389825.1 Crypturellus undulatus
CAGAAACTTATGTCACTGAAGCTTTAGATTAGTGTAAAATAAAAATAATGCTTTTGAAAAACTGAAAACATCTGCTCTAATCTCTTTTTTTATATACGTATTTTTTCCTCTTGTGTCACAGCAATAGTGACCTTACTGCTGGTAGAATTTCAGACTGGCATTAAGTTAATGCAACAACAATATGTAATGAACATCTGGCCTCTTTTTTCCTGTTTGTCACAGGCCATTCTGACCCCAAGAGCATTGCCCTGGTGGGTGGTAAACAAGCACAAGAGAAAATAAAGCATACCATCTGCCTCCTTTTTAATTTGCCCATAATGTTTTTGCATGTTATTTATTCACTGCACAGGGTCAAGAGCTTCAGTGGGGTCAAAAACATACAGCAAGACAGAACTGGTTTGTGGCACAGCTTCTATAAGCATAGTCCAACAAACTGGAGAATAGCCTGAGCCCAGAGGGCAGCATGGTCTAGAAGGAATACGATACCATGGCTTTTAGTCTGCTCAGGAAGCTATTATGAATAACTGTATTGCATTATGAAAATGGAACGTGCATCAAGCCGGATGCTGTAAGGCTCTATCGGACCCTGCTAGTATCCAAAGATTTTGTTAATGATCAGATACTACCAGAGAGTACCGAGAGCCAGCAAGGGTCTGTCAGTGGCTCAAAAGTTTTTAAATGTGATATGGACAAATTGGAGAAATGGGTTGAAAGAGGTGAAATAGCTTTTGAAATGCACAACTATTGAGTTCTGGCCCGGGGAAGAACAAATATAGGAAATACAGCAAATATGGGAAACTGTACACTGTAGCACTGGCTTTGTAAAAGGATCCTGCAAAGGGTAAAGGAATAATTTGTGATTCTGTGATATCAGGCCAAAAGTTTTATGAGCTCAGAATCAAAGTTAACACATGCCTTTAAGGTATACATTTCTTCATTAGAATATTTTCTGGGTAATTATGGTATTTTATGATAATAATCACAAAAAAGTAATGCAAATATATCGTTTAATTATCAATTAAATATATATTTACAAATAGAGAGGAATTAGCCACACTTAGTCATTTGCTGTAAAAGGAAAATATACAGCATTATTTTGGAATTTTACAGTCACTGAGAATTTTGAAAACTTCTAGACCTCAAGGGTAGGAGAGTTTGTTCAAATGCCTTTTCTTTCTGATATGGGAATAGTAATTGCTGATTTTTCTAAAACGTATCCTGACACTCACATGAATAATTCCTTTGCAGGAAGTAAGTTATGGATTTTGTGACTGGAAGAGATTGTATCTATTCAATTATGTTGTTGAAATATCTCCTCAATAGCTTGGGAAGTTGCACAAGCCCTGGAGAAGCTAATTCTTTTGAAATCAGTCTTTATGTATTTGGATGCATGGTTAAGTCAAATAATGTTCTGTCATATAATGTGGAACATAAATGGTATCAATAAGTTACAGAATTACTAGACTGTTGAACTTCTTCAAAATATGTTTGACTTCGAAACCTTCCACAGTTAAGGAAAAATTCCAATACATGTTCAAAATCATAACACATACAGTCTGGGATTTTTGAAATTATTATGTTTTGCCTGTAGCTACATTTACAGTATGATGTAAATTCCTTTGGTAAATAGCTCAATTATTTTTTGCTCTGAGCTGATTTACTCTTTAATTGAACTGAACATAGCATTTTTTGCAAGATTGCAAACTGAATCTGACTCTAGGAATACTGAGGTAGTTAAATAGCAGTGCTTTTAAATGCTGCTCCTTCAGGTGTACATTCAGTTTTATGGTCCTATTTAGTTTTTCTCTAAAAATATAAATGGTCCATGGCTTATCTAACTCAAATAATTTTGAATAAATGCAATAATAGCATTTCTGGAGGCATACCTTTATTTATTTTTTTTTCCACATGAAAAAGATGTATTAAAGACCTATTTCATTTTTCGTATTATCTTACAAAAATTTTTAGTTATCAAAAGGCAAGTAAAATATTGATACTATAAGAGCAGAGCTAACTTGCATGTGAATTTTTCTTTTGCACTGAATTAAAGTTGGCTAAACTGATGTGGTGTTGTATGTAGTGCTCAGCTGGTGTAGACAAAGAGGTCAGGATCTAACCACAAATTACAATTTTGACACATTTATAATACTATTTTATAGAATTATTTTGAACGTCTTTATGTTCTTTACAATGACTCCTTATAGCACTTAGCATGTTCATAACATTTTCTATAACAAGCAGTATGCTTTAGTTGATTATAAGATTGTTTGAAGGATTTGCCATTTTTGAACCCTTTCTAAAATGCATTGATCAAAGATTGATGTGTTATTACTGGGACATTTATTTCATTCCTCTTCAGAGTGAGAAATAATAATATTGAAGTTCTCATAAAACTATACTTTTCTAAGTCCAAAAATGTTACATTCTGGAATAACAACACTTTTTTGTTGTTGTTGTTGAATCTATTCCAATTAATTACAAAGGAACTTCAAAAATTTCCTTACTCATTCTCTACGGACTTTCTCAGGTCTCTGTTCTAGATGTGCAGTAACAGGCTCCAGGGAATGTTCCTAGGGGAGCCCACTGGGGATGGAGTTCGGCTTTAAAAGTTTGGAAGAAGGTTCAGCAATCCTGAGTGCCTTGCCCATTCTGGTGCTGGAGCAAAATATATGTTTTTTTTTATGTATGGCATTTTTTTTCAATCAATTTTTATTTTCAGCTCTATCTCTGTGAGATAAAAAACGGGGTTTTAATTTAGCTATTATGTAGGTTTAAGTTTCCAGCAAACTTTGACTAAGACCAATGTTCCATAACAAGGGTGCTAGTTCAAAATATAGTATTAAAATTATTGTTTTGTCAACTCTAAGCACAGGTGTGGGCATTGGTCTTTTGATTCCTGTTTGCAATGATTTTGCTGCCAAGTGCCAAATAACAATCTAACTGAACAAAATGACTTGAGTTCTGATGAGTGACTCTGTTTTTGAAAGCATGACAGTAGAGATACTGTGCAGTTCACTAAAAAGGTTACAAGACAAAATTCTGCCTTCACTTGAAGACATCAATTTTGAAGCTGTGATTTTGCATCCATGTGTTGATTTTAATATAGATTAGTAATAGAACTTCATGTTCAGCTGCAGAACATATGGTCTACTCTATGAAGACTTTTTGTGTATTTATTTCACTTCTGAGTTCCCTACAGTTTGAGTGAGGAACATGTTTATTCTCAGATACATCTGGAAAAATTCTGTATTTTTGGTAATTCCTCTGTTTTGTGTATGTTATAGGTTTCACCAGGAGAGCCATCTTCTGGATTTTCTTTAGGATCAAGGTAATCTCATCTAACTTTAATTGGCTAAAATCGCATGCCTGGTCTAATTCCCAACACTAAGCTATTTTTATAGTTTGTGAATGCAAGTAGCTTCAGCTGCACTTTTTCCTTTGTTAAACAGATATTTAAGACTTTTAGAATTAACACCTGGATTTTGGATTTTTATTTGGCATATGTTAGGTGAGATGAATCCTCTTCTTTCCATTCCTCATTATTTCTATTGTACATTTGTATTTTTCTTCTGTTAATTATTTTCTTCTTGTGTTCTTGTACCCTGTTCATTAATATCAAGAACACTAACACTATACTATTATGTTGGATAATCTTATTCCTTCCATTAATCTAAAACTCAGATTACGTTGATGAATCCAGTGGAAGTTCATCATCCTCCCACCACTAGGAGTAGCTGGGAGCTCTTCAGGACTGTTGAGAAGTGCGGAACCTTGCAAAATAGGAAATTTCTTTCTCATGGAAGAAATTATGTCTGTGAAGCACATCTCTGTGGTCTCATTAGTATTTCATTTCACTAGCTCTAGGCACTAGGGAGAGGAGGATTAATTGTATGAAGAAGTTTGGCTCAGACTAATTCTGTTCAATGATAATCTCCTTGGTGTTGTGAAAAATATTGATCTCCAATTTTTCATTATGGGGTTGATCATAATACATGTTTTTCCCCTATATTTGTACTCTCAGCTATAAATTCACTATTACAAGAGTTTTAAAAATGCTTATGAGTTTATTGAACTCATAGGTCAGTGTTTTTCAATGGGCATTTGGAAATAATGCGTCAGTTCCTTTCCTTGCCTCAGTTACTTTCCAGATACAATAACTGTCTGTGACAACACTGTGAGTGTAACATAGTGATATATTACACTATATATAGTAGTATAGTGATGTGTATATACTATATATATAGTGATATATGTAATATAAAGATATAGCGTAATATCTTTTTTTTCTTTAACACGGTGAGTTTTTTTCATCTCGTATTTTATCCTGAATGGTATTTATATTTGATTGTTAAATATTTAGATTTACTAATATGGATGTTGTTCCCACTGTAGTGCCTAAGTTTTGATGATCTTGTGAAGTGTAACCTGATTTACTGTACTAGTATCAGACCTTTGGCACTTGGTAATGCTCTTAAATGACTTTATCAGATTAGCAAATAATCTTACAAGAAACTGCCTAGGATTAAGTGCATTCCTGTACAGAATACCAATTATACTGTTTTTTTTTTTCTGTCAGAAATTTTTCTACGTATATATGCTTACAGAATTCATATTGTGTTTCTAATAAAGATAAGTATAATGCATCCTTCTTAGTAGCTGTCATATGTGCATTCTTGGAACCTATACTAAGAGGAAAAACAAAGGAGTTATTTGTTAGCACCCATGGCATAAAACTCAGCAATCTTTTTTTTTTTCTGATTTCACTGAAGTGGAAAGGTTACTTGAACTAGTGCTCACAGCAACTTTCAGATGACTAACTCAGAGGATCACATTCATGGAACTGGTCAAGATCACTGACAGACCCATGTGGGAGGCAAAAAAAGAGGAGGAAAAACAAAACAAAACAAACAACAACAACAAAAAAAACAAAATTCATAATGATTTATTGAGTTGTGCAACATTAGGGAAAGTAAGACAGACTCTGGCATAAGGTAGAGGGATATTTGGGTTATAGGTGTTTATAGGTAAAATGAAGGTAAATAGGTATAGGTAAATGTCCTGATGTAACTTTTAAGTAAAATAAGGATTCTGGGTCATGTTTGCAGGGCATGCAGATGGTATCCATCACAGGGCTGCCACTATGTTCCAGCTTGGCTACTTAAGCTGTGCTAATGTCAGTTCTGGCTGTAATTTTCAATATCTCATATCTTACAAAAATACAGTTTTGAGCTATACATTTGGTGAATACTTTGGGAACTAACTGTGTGATAGTACCCTGTAACTAATCAGGAATTGTACACTGAGCTGGTGAAACACATAGCAGTAGAAGTAGAAAAATCCAGTAAGGGTATTTGAAAGATTTATATTGTACTTTTCTAGTATCATAGTGAAATGCGAATAGGAGAGAGGTGAGATTCAGAGTTTAATTTGATTAAGACAGATCTCTTTTCTGGAAACAATTTCTTTTAGGAAACCTGTCTAGCTTCTCACAGAATATGGAAAATACCTACCTCTTTTTCACAGTAATTAGGCAATGGACAGAAAATCATATGTGAAGTTATCTGCATAGGTTAAAACCTTGGGAGAAAATAGTTTTGCAGGCTCAGTTTGAATTTTAGTTGATAACACAGGTCTGCAATTTTATCCTAGCACATATATCACCAAATTTTGCTCTTTTAAAGCTGTAAAGAGGACAAGTGGATTTTTCTTGGAAATTAACATGGTTGTAAATAAGCTTTGACCAGTGAGATTTGAATTCTACAGTCTTGTCACAGAACGTCTGTAAAAGGTGTGCGCATGAGGACTGGTCATGCGTCATTCCCAAGGAATACAGAGATACATCAACTTTTAGTTATACATTTGGGGGGCATGAATGATGATCTAAGCCACACCATTTCAGATTGTGTCTTTAGGAAGATGAGTTAATGATAAAATAAGGAATTGCATATCTTCCTGTTTCTCTAAGCACAATAGATATCACTCTGCAAGACAAAGCACTTGAGCTTTGGTTTTTTATTTTTTTCTAAACACCAGTTTACCCTTAAAATCTGTCCTGTCAAGCAAGTTATCTCTTTCTCTGTTTCTTGAATCTTCTTAAGATTATGCTAGAATGGCATTGATAGCTGTATATTGCCTTCCTATCTCTGTTTTTTTGCAGCTTCCCAACAGTACACACTTAAAAAATCACCTATATCAAATCTGTCTTCTGTCCTTTCATTTGTTCATGAAACTTGTATGAAATCTAAAGTATACCAATACTTTTATGTAGATCCTGATGTCCATGCTTCGGTGGTGATCTTTCTTCTATTTCATGTGAGATTCACTAAAGCAACTTTGTTGTTTCTTCATTTTCACTGAATGAAATCTAACCCGCCCAACATTTTCTCCATTAGTTCTACTGCCAGCTCCTTTTAAGCTGTGGACAGTAGGAGTCCAAACAAAAATCTCACAGGCTGTGTGTGTGTGTGTGTGCATGTTAAATTTATCTTAAGAAAATAACAGAAGAGACAAAAAAGCACATTGATTTGAAAAAGTCCATCTTTTCTTGTTTCTGCCATTTAGCGACAAATTCAAACAACTTGACAGCAGAGAGTATGATAAGATCAAACTCAAGGACCAATTTTTAAAGGGTCACAAAAAAGAGATTGGACTAAACAAAAGTATTTTCAAAGAAGTCACCAGTTTTGACAGATTTCTTTGATATTGTCATTTCTCTATATTTTGAATTTTCATGCTGCCTTCTTCAAAATGAAACCAAAAACCCAATAATAAGTTTTATTATTACTATTATTATTTAGTTGGATGATAGATATTTATGCTAGTTGCAGAATACAAAATATTAAGAAAGAAAAAAGCTGAAGAGAGAGTAAAGATCTTATTGTTCAAACTATGCAAAGCCTCACCAACTGTTTATAAAGAAATTAAAAGTCCATTTTCGGAGCATACAATCCAATATTATATATATATGTCCTCCTCAGTTTGGCCCAGCTTATTACAAGAAATTATATGTAACCTCTGTAAACTGTCACAGTAGAGTTTAAAAGTACTTTTCTTCATAGCAGCAAATAAAACATTTGATGACAAGGAGTGAAGAGTTAGGTTGCTTAGATAAATTGTCCTCCCAAAATGGGTTTTCCTCAATTTGTTTTGTTTGATGGATGTGATCATCCACTGGCATAAACCAGTATTGATCTGGTGGTGCCCAGGCAGTGGCTCATATATAGTAGGGATTTGACATTATGGAGAATTCCAAATTGGGCTTCAGTTTGCTGCAGAACTTCACAGTAGGTGCCAGAAAGAAACCCTAAGGATGCTTGTCAGTATGTAGGCTACAGTACGAATTCGCCATCTTTTCAAAATACATATGAAAACTGATTTTTATACAGCAACATGTTCACAGAAGTGGGAAAGGACTCTTTTGAATTTGGTACTTTTCTGCATAAGTCTTTGAAATCTATCCAATTTTAAGAAAAATAATGGATAAAATCAATGCTGAAATGAGTAAATAATAGTAGACTTTAACACTTGTTTCCTTTTTTTTTTTTAAGAGGAAATGCAGACTGAAACAGAAACACATATTAGGCAACAATTATGTTGATCTCAAGGGTATGAAATGACAGGTTCATATGAGATAATCACTTTTCACAAATATGCTATGTTTCCTGGGAGAATGAGGGATCCTTGCCAATTTTAATGACATTGTTCAATTGGCAAATGATAAAGTGATTGTATTCCTTTAGGCCAGGAAAGTCATACCTTTAGGCCAGGAAAACTTAGCTGCATTTGTAGGATTGGGGCTTATTCCAAAATCTTCACAACTGCAAAAGCCTTTCCAGTTCCTGTAAATAAACAGGAAGTCTGTGTCAGTGTTTTAGCTCCTAGCACTTAGACTCTCCTCAGTAGCTTAATAGAATTATCTCATGGCCTGAATTTGAATCCTAAATTCCCTAGGCACTTAGGGACAATGTACATGAAGAATTTCACGCTAATGCTAAAATCTGAATATACTTATAAGTTTCCTAACCAATGTGAAATTATGAGGACCCTTAAGGACACATTCTCAGTTTTACATGTACATTGCATAAGTGAGGGCAATCACAGAATCATAGGATTATTCATGATGGAAGGGACCTCTGGAGTTCATTTTGTCCATCTTTCTCTTCCAAGTAGGGCCAATTTTGAAGGTAGATCCAACTCTGAGATTAAATGAGGCATTTGCCCAGCTGAAATCTATAATATATACAAGAATGGAAGGTCCCAGACTCCCGTGTTACAGTGCTACAGAAATAGGGAATGTGGAAATAAGGAGTCTTTATCACGGTACATAAGGCGAACCTATGTGATATATGGTTAGATATATCTCATATAGGTCTTCCTATGCAGCCCAGAAGTAAGCTAGATCCCAATTGCTGAACAGTTATAAAACTAAAATGATTTTTACACCAAGATTCCTTTCTGCATATACCCTGAATAAGAGTTTGGGGAAGAAAGCATGCAGCAACACCCATATGGTCTAAGATGTTGAAACTCGCTTTTCAGTAAGACACTACAGAAATTCAGTACAGTCATCCAAAAGAACTAATCATGTGATTTTACCATTCCTACAGGTAAAAGACATTCCTGGTAGTAGACAGATCTTTATTTTAACAGAAGAAAATACTTAACGGAATATGCAGCTAAATGAATAGAAATAAGGTGCCTTTTTTTTTAACAAAGAGGAAAATGAATAATTAATATAACTTCTTTAGGAACAGTGGATTTTCAGTCATTTCAGGTCTTTAAGTCAAGATTGGATAATTTTTCCTTTAAGTATGCAATTACTCACTCAGAAGTTCCAGATTTTGCAAAGATTAACGTACAAGGCCCTTCTATGGAGGACGACTATGTGAAGAGACTTAGTTTCTTCTGTTTTCAGATGAACTGTTCTATTAAGCTAAATGATTCATTTGCATTAGTCTTCACCAAAAAGCATGCTTAATCCTTGTGTTGACCAAAATCAGGCTGAACAGTACACATACCAAAGGAAAATGTGGTAAGATTATGAATTACTTGGCTGGCAAGAGAAAATGGTTTTCCAAGAGCATAATTTGTCTTCAATGACCTCTGATTCAAAAGGTCCTTTTCATTTCATCAGTTTCCTCTGTTACCACAAGTCCATTGACTCTTCCTCTCCCACAGTCCTTTTATCCTACTTACATTTAACATTTAGAATTCTAGCTACTATTTCCTTTTGAAAAAAATATTATTTAAATACTGCTATTAATTTTGCAATTTTGTACAAAAACCTAATCCTTGAAATAGTGACTTACCAAAAGGGTACCCAACCTGTCCCTCTCTGAAGGGCCAGCAATAAAACACAAATTTGGTCATTCCCAAGCCTGTTTCCCTCCAAAGTTAGAAGTATAGGCCTACTTCTGTAGGTATCAGCAGTGTTGCCAGCCTCTTTTAGAGTACTCTTTGTATTCAGACAAAACCTTTGTAACCTTTGTATTCAGACAAAAATAAAAAAATGAAGGGAGCATCATTTCTCAAGCTTAAAATAAAGAGCATTTTGACTTGGATAGAGGAGTCTGAAGGAACAGATATAATCTAGCAAGGGCATCTAGTGCCATAAACAGCTAGTCATTCAAACTTATAATCAGAATGTTCACCTATGGAAAATCACAACTGCTATCTATTTATCACTCCAGCATTATAATGTATTCTCAGAACCCTTATCTTTAATGGAGCAGTAATCTTCAAAGAGCCAAGGTACAGTCTATAAAAATTAAGCCTATACAGTCTATAAAATTAAGCCTATACAGTCTATAAAAATTAAGCCTATATAATTCTTATAATAGTTTTAAAAGATTTTTAATTTACATAATTTTGAGGAGGAAATGCAGTGGCACTGCTTGATCTGAGATATTAAAAACTTGATAAGCCTGTTTCATGATTCTCATCCTTTAGAAAGCTGTAACTAAAATGATTAGAGATAGTCTCAAGTATGTGAAAAAATACGACTGAGATGCTTTGTGAAGTAGTGTAACAAGCTTTACAGTATGATTAGAAATTCCATGAAGTGATTTCAGTTACTATGTGATGATTTTTCTACTCCTTCAGCTAGTTATCTATTGCTGTTCATGGAGTTGGCACTAAAAATTAAGAAACTTCTATTTGATCATTGTAGCAGTTAACTCATCATCTCATATGGATGGGAATTTTTACCATTTTTCATTTGGTTTTCTTACCAAAAATTGAGCAGATGTGATTTAAGCTGGGAAACATGGGGGAAAGTGGGGTTTTCCTATCAGACAGTTGTTCCTTTTAGTCTTTTTATTTTTTTCTAGCAAAGCTATGCTTGAAGAAAGAGAGCATCTGAATTTTGAACTGTGGGGAACAGATTANGAAAAGCAACTGACTGACTGCATCCATATATGCATTTCTATATCAAGGAGCGTATCTCATGGTGACTGAAAAAAGAGAGAAGTTAAACCACAAAATCAGCAATCCACAAATAGTACAAAGCCTGTTGCAGATAATACTGTACAACAAAAGAAATTATGTGTTAGGAAGGTGAAGTAGAGGTGTAATTATTAGAAGAGAAAATAAATAACATGTAATGAATTAAATTTTAAATTGAGTTGAAGAGGTAATGAAGTTTGAGTTATACAATGAAACCAAATTAAAACACTCCTGCTATAAGAACTTGAACAATGATTGTACAAGCAAGCGTCAGGGAGTCCAAATCCTATTAAATCTAATCACCACAGTGTATGTTTCTGCATACAGAGTGAGTTTGCACACAGGAGAATAAATTAAGCCACATTGCAGGGTTTCATACTTTTCTCAAGACAGCATAATTGAACAAATTCTACCCTTCATGCATAGATGGTCACAACTTCTGGTAAGTTCATATCATTAAGAAACTTATGTTTGACAAGACTCAAACTTCTTGATCAAATTCTGACACTTTCTGTGTAAATTTCAAGAAAGCACTTCAAGCTTCTACATTTTCTGCACCCCAATTACGCACTTGTTCCTTGATAATAATGCTCTGCTTCCCTCACTTTCATGTTTGTCTTGATCAAGTCTGACAAAAAGCCAGATAAAAGTAAAAAGAAACTTCTTAATACAATATTAGAAACTTAGTGTATCATCATCATCATATGTTTTGCTTAAATGATGTAGCATACATGATGACTGAACTCATGTTTGTTTTTTGTTTTTTTTCCTTGTCTTCTTTTCTTTCTCATCTCTAGTTTTAGATCCAAATATTTTTCCCAATCTGGTATTGAGAAAGGAAAAGGAAAGGCACCATTCAGGCTCAAATGAACTACTGCGACAAAAATGTGAAAAACCTTCCTACGGTTACTGAAGCAGGTATGACCTAGGAGAGAAGAAAAGCACAAAGAGAATGAAAACAGAGAGAGGATAATTAAAAGATTATAGAAAGTTAATGAAGCTGCAGCTTTTTGAAATCTTTGCAATTTTTCACAGTGGACACTTATGGGATAATGACCAAGTCTCTTAACTTGGTCATATGCACTAAGAAAAAAATGAAAAAAAAAGAAATGAAGTAGTAATACTTTTCTCTTAAATCTGGCCTTGAAATTGTCTGATTTTACCTTCTCCAGCATGACTGTGTTGGTTCCCAGATACAATGTTCTTAGCTATATTTAGTGTGACCTGCATGCACCTAGGTACCAGTTCTGTTGAACTTGGTGTATTTCATAGGTTCATCACAATGTAAACTGTGAACATCAGGAAAGAATTTTCCCTCTCATTAAGGATTATTATGTTTTGTTATTTTGATTTTTTTCACCAGCCCGAAGAATCAGGAATACTCTGTTACCTACATTTACTACAGAGGATGAATATACTGATCTGATATGATAAAACCTATATCTCTTCAAAGGTGACATTTCATTTATCTTTTTCTTGGAGCATTTCTCCTGCTACTGCGCTGAGTTGTATAAGAGTGAGACTAAAGGAGACATCACTGGAATAATTACTTGTCAGTTTTCCCTACAGGAGCAGTAAAAGCTAATATTTGTACAGAAGGGAAAAGATATTTAACAGGAAGATACCTTTACCAAAAGGTATTATGATTAAAATATATCTAGAATGATGATCATAAATACATCTCCTTTTAACTCAGCTTCCCTGGGGAATATGCTACTGGTGTTTGCTATTGCTGTGATTAGGCCCATCATTGGCTTTATACAGAGTCTTCAAAGTAATTCGGACCAGAGGAGCTGAAGGGTCCTGATGAAAGCAGGACCAAATTATAATTGATATGGAATTCTGTCTCTCTGAAAGAAGTCCCAAGGATGTGGTTAGCTACAACATGTAACTTTTGTAGGGATGAAGTGATCTTATAGTAGTGGTGTCCCTTTGGAAAAGAGATGTAAATTGATAATGCATATGACAGAGCAGGGCATGTCTGGATCAACCTGTGAACTCCATGTTGCACTTATCAAAGATAGATAATACTAGACACATCTGATGATAACTAACTTTGATAAAATAAGAACCATGTTAGACAAGGGAAATGAAGTCAATGTAATCTATCTGGATTTCAATAAAGCATTTGATGTGACAATCATTTAAAAGGGAGAAGATAGGGATGAATTGCAAGTAAGATAAAGGATGGGTTAGAACAGAGAAAGCAATTGATTGTGTGGAAAGTGAAGAAAGTTACTAGTAGAAGGTGAGGATGGCAACTGGGAATGAGCTTGGCCAATATTTCCATTTATAAACTGCCTGAAAAGTAGCAAACTGCAAATGAATTTTACTGAGATTATCATAGATTTAGGAGGATTCTCTTAAATATAGAAAAAAAAATCTTTAAAAAAATCAATGACCTTGCAGATTTCAGTAATAGAAATAAGATTCAGTTTTAAAGTGCAAAGGAAAATTAATTAATGAGAATTTCTTTTATAAACTTAGTATTTTTTATTTGTGAATAAGAAAAGGGAGATTTCAGAGAGTAGAGAGAATAATCCTTTCACTTAACTAGCTATATACAAGTCAATGCCAGATTGATTCAGACAATATTAAAATATATATCTAAGATATATGGGCAATATGTTACAGTTCTTGCAGAGACATGGATGGGTAGCTCAAGAAATGCCACATCCTATGTGCTGTGACTGCCATTATGCCTGTCCAGGGGTCAGCACTGATGAAAACCAGCACTCTAGAAAGAATGAGCTATGAACAAAGACTGAGTGAGTAGGGGCTGTTTAGCATAAGCACATCAAGACCAAGGGGATAATGTGCTAACACTTTTCTTATTTTTCTTTGAGAAGCTATAGAAAGGAGGAAGGGAGCAATCTGTTCTCCCAGCGCATGATGGATAAGACATGAAATAATGGGTTTAAGCAGCAGTTCATAAGACTGAAGGCTGTTAGGAAAAGTTTTCAAATAGTAAGGACAGAGAAGCACTGGAATTGACTGCTTAAGAAGGTTGGAAGCCTCTAGATAAAAAGGAACAATTATTTTGGAAATAATGGACTGGTTCTGGTGCTGCCATTCATGTGCATCTCTTGAGGCTAATTTTCTATAATCATTGGATGCTGGTATTTAAGTCCTTTCCAAGATAAAAGCAGGACCATTAACTATAACTCTCAAGTACTTTAAAATTCCTGTGAAGCAACAATCTCTCCACAGAATAGCCTAGGGAAGGTAAGGACAGGTGACATCTGAGTACCCATTCAAAAGCAAGTTGTATGTGGGAAAGGCCCACAATGAGAGAGTGTAGAAAGACAGCAATAGGATTCTGCCTGGACTGATGCCAAGTCGTCTTCCATGGTAAAGCAGGAGTATAGACAAAAGGAAGGAGCTCCATAGAATATTTGCAAAAGGTTGTAAATCTTGCTGTTTTCCCTTAAAGTGAACACAGAGAAAAAAAAATCACCTCTAGGTAAGCATACAGAAGCACAAAGGACTCCTGGGGGTATCTGAAGAGAAGGTAGTCAGCAGAGCTCCCAGAACCAAGGTGGGCTCTTCCAAGGGGTTTTGGACAGTACCACAAGACACCCGGTCTGAATTCTGCCAGGATTCCAGATCTGGGATGAGAATCATGCAGGAACAAACGCTTTCAGAGGAATGCCCAGAGAGCACTGGGTCAGCTTTTAACATTATCCAGAAAGCATCATAAATAATACATTGCTAGAGTGCCGGATCATAATTACAGTTTTCCTTAATTCATTTCCCAGTTGTGTGAATGTCATTGGCATATCGTACTGCTGTCATGTAATCCGAGTGTCAAGTTCACATAAGGTCTCCATAGCAGCTTTAAAGCAAGTTCCCAAAAGACACAACTCCTAATGAATCATGAAACTATGTCAGCAAAGTCCATTTCAGAAGTGAAAAAAATAGAACTTTTACAGATCCTGCTTTTCACAGGAATTAAATTCTGCTAGAGTATTAAGGTCCCCACCAGAGCAGATAAAATTACTACTCTTCATAAACAATGAGCGCATTTATATATTTTATCCTAGTTACTGATTCTTCCTGTATTCAGCTATGAGCCAGAAGCTGTGCAAGGGAAGTGCGAATTATTTTGTTAAATACATATGTTAAAACCAGCATAGTTTTAGATGCCAAATTCAGTGAGAAATGAGGCATCCTTTCCCCTCCCTGAGGTTTGCATACTGGATCTGGGTGAGTAGTAGCATTCTGAATTGCCCAGGAGCAAGTTAATTCAATTTGCTGCCAACAGAGGAGACAGAGTGAGGATGGAGATCCCAGAACCTGTGCATTTATAGTATCACTATGCAAAGCTAGAGCTATACTCTGAGCTGCAAAGACAGTAACTGATGGGGGTCAGTGCAGATCAGAGCATAAGATCAGCATGTTCCGATTCCAGATGGAGCGATGAGATAAATCCAAAAATAAGGTTTAAATGCTTGATTTAGTTCAGCTTTTCTGTTATATGACATAAATCCCACGAAGAATTTAACTTGCATGAATAAGTCTATCTATACTAAAGGTGCTAACAGTACCACTGATCATCCTGCCAACAGTTATATGCAATTCCCAGTCAGGAACTCCATTATCTAAGGACAGTGTTCTGTTGAATCCTTGTTTTTTGTTGATTTGTTTCTCCATCTGTACTCTTAAAAATGAGGCTGATGTGAATGTAAACCTATTAGAAATGCTACATGTATAGACAACGCCAATTCTTTAGCTGGTGTAATCCTGAATATTTTTAGTCACTTCTGTAGGTCTGTGGAATAAAATCATCTGGAAAGCTGGCTGAGTGATTTGAATTTGCTAAGAATAAATCTGTGTACCTCTGATGTTAGTACCTCACCACATAAATCTTTCAGAGCCCTGACTTTCTGAATGTCTGTTAAAGTTGTATCATGTTCCAAAAAGAGCCATTCCCTTCCAAATAAGATAATTTGCCTTCTAATTTATTGCCTTCAGCTCCTTGATTTGTCATTTTTTTGCCACCTTTTTATGTATTACATATTTATGAGATTTTCAGACTTTGGCTAACAAGTATTTTGAACTAAAATTTCCATTTGCTCTGTTTCACTTTTGAGTGCCACTTGTATCCAATGTGATTAGAAGAATAAAATATTTTTGTTTTAGAATTGAAAGTAAGTAAGAAAACATCTTTGCTTTAGAAATGTAAGTTGTATATGAAAGCAGGTAAGCTAAACTCTTTACAGCACACATTATAATAGAAGGAAATTAAATGTTGATTAGGGAAGCTGGAGATTTACAGTAAATTCCAGCTCCAGCTCATGGAGTCAGATCATCTTAATTTCCCTTATTTGTCTTAAAAATTAATTTGACTTCATATTAATGGGTGATAACTATTGTCTCAATTGCAGTCTGTGAGGAGTTTAAAAGATTGCAAAATGAAGTCCCCAGAATCTTTATTTAAAATTAATCTAAACTGATTTTGCTTCCTTAAAGCCTCTTTTCTGGCAGCCAGAATGGATAGCGTTTATCAAGAGTCTGGCATTTTTAATGTACGTTTACCTATCATCAAATTTTTAATGTTCTATAAATTTGCTATGTAGCCATAATTTATTTTTCAGTAATAAAAATCAAAGAGCTTTTTAAAAGTTGCCTAGAAAAAATGGACACAGTTTTAATGAACTAAAATTTAGAGTTTTATTCTTTTGCTAAATAGTTATTTTTGAAAACTGTGGATTAAGCATCATTAAAGCATCTTCTCATTTAGAGTGCTGCATCTCTCAGAAAATGCATTGGTTCTAAAGACCCTTTGTAAACACACACACACACAGAAACAAACAAATAAAAAAAGATTTAAAAGAGGAGCTAGCAGCTATCCTGGATCAAAGGGGAAAAATAATAAGTGAATAAGAAGTGAATCAAGAAGGAACAGAAGATAGCTCGAACTGAGTTTGGTATGTCATGATCCTGTGTGTCTGCCCAAAAGGATGAGACTTTTTCTTTAGAAAAGAAAGATATAAAGATGTTTTGTTTTTTGCTTTTTAAACCAGAACTGAGCTTACAGAGCTATCTTCACAAGTCTTGTCAAGTATTCAGATGGAATATTTTTGTGCTTGGTGTTTTCTTTAGTCAAATTTCCTCTTTTAAACAAATCTTGTTTTTGAAGAGATAAAAGTTCTCAGTCATTAAGGAGATATATGGCAGGTAAAGGTAGTATCTGTACTCTGAAGCTCTGGTCCAGTGCTTGCTAGTTAGGAGTTTTGGAAAAGCTTGAGTATAAATATGTGCCAAATCTACAAATACAAGGAAAAGACACATTTGGAAGAGACAGAAGGTCACAGCATATATGCCTAAAACAGAATGCTTGTTCGAGTATTAAAACTAGAACCTTGGAAATCGCATTTGGCTGCATAGAACAGACTACTCCTCTGTTTGTGCCATTATCCTCAGAGACTTCTCTTCATCCATCCTTCCTGTCACATACCCTGTCTCTTCTCTCTTCCCTTCTCTGCCTTCCTGCATTTCAAGTAACTAAAACCATTGCTCCAAGACAAGGAAGTGATAGAAAGATGAGCAGAACCATCTCCAGGAAGGCCAGATCCAGGTAGGACCAGCAGGGCTTCCTCACGTGTCAGGACTAAGGGAAATCTCTGTCTCCTGACTTTCAGATCTCGTCTTTTATTTGGCCCTTTTGATCTCCTTAATAATAACTGCACTTCTGCTTCACATATCTGTGGGATTCTTTTTACAACATGCATGGCATAATATTACAGGATGGAGAAGATGTTATTTGACATATAACGTAAAACATGTGACATAAAGCATCTTTATTTGAAAGGTTAATCTGAATAAAAGCTTTTATCCAGTAATGTCCTACTGAGACACCGAGTCCATTTTCTTTATATTAGCTACTTCAGAGCACGTGTATTAACATTAGTTTGGTGATGTTCCACCCTTAATATTTTGTAGATAAATTTATCTCATAAGAGGGCATTATAAGGTTTTTTTTATCAGCAAATAAGTATGATTAAATATGCTTGGATATTTGCATTGTAAATCTGCTTCTAGGATCTCACTACAGATTTAGAGCCAGATCCTCATTGGAGTTAAGTCCTCTGGAGTCCTCACAGTTGCATATTTTTGAAAAGCCACCTTTGCTGCTACCACTTCCACCATGTGTGTGGAGCCTGGTACTTTGGCGTCTTGGTTTGCCATTGTGCGTCCGCTGACGTCCTCCAGGCGATGGCAGGCTTTGTAGTTCGCCCTGATGCGTCTGTGAAGACAGTAATACCATTTTTCTTTGGAAACACAAAACTGGAGTATTCCATGGGCTAGTTGTTAGTTGTAGATGTTCTGCTGGCAACTGCTCCTCCACCAGTAAAAGTAGCTGTTGCAGTCGCTCTTTCACGCGCCCAAATAGAGGCTGCTGTGGCCGAGGCTGGAATGAGAGCTCGCCCAGGGAGCCAGTGCTGTTGTTGAGCACCACGTGGGCACTGATGGGGATGGGTGTGAAGTCGAGGCTCTCCAGGGACTCCACCTTATGCGAGAGGCATCGTGCTCAGCTCCTGTACTTGCTTGGTCTGGTCTCTCTGCAGCACCTCGAGATGCTCCACCTGCGCCAGCAGCTTGTGCCTCTCCTCCTGGAAGCTGCTGTCGCTCCTCCAGTGCCTCAGCCTTGCTCTGTTTATACTTGCTGCTCACGGCCTCCAGCTTGTGGATGGCCTCAGTGGGTTCCCATCCGCTACCTGCCGCAAGCTCGTCAGTCTGCTCCTGGTGGCCAGCGAGCGCCTCAGGGAGTTGCACATGGCCAGTCGGTAGCTGGGCACGGCGGGCAGTGCCGCCAACCCCAGCGGCTCCTGTGGTGACAATGCCTCTAGCTGGAGCAGCGAGTCCTGAGAGTGGAAGGTGCGCCAAGGCAGCAGAGCGCAGCCGGCCCGGGTGGGTAGCTGCATTGGGGCCCCGCTGCGCAGAGGGGCGGCCGCGCTGTCCTGCTCCTCCATCGCGGCCTCTTCCTTGATCTCATGTGTACAATCGAAACGTCTGCCCCTGTATCCACTGGCCCTGCAAATTGAATTCCTTCAACAGTGCATGTCAGTAGCAGTTTCTGTTGTACAATCTGCTTGCACAGAAAAATTGTGTCTCTCGTACTTCAAAAACCTCATGATCGCCCTGTCTCATTCATGTCCTTGAACTGGAGAGCTTAGTAAAGGGATCAACTGTGCAATCTGCTGCCCAGTGGGAATGTAACATGGGGCCACATGCCACAATTTGAATTTCTCCCCTAAAATCAGCATCAATAATTCCAGGCAATACAAACAATCCTAATCGTGTCATAGAAGAACGTCCTAATAAAAATGCTTGTTGACCCTCTCCCAAAGGTCCAAACAGCCCTATCGGAATCAGTGTGACTCGAGTTTCAGTTCAGGTTACATCTTGGGCAGTGGCCAAATCCAGTCCTGCACTTCCTCTTGTGGCTGGCTGGAGTGCACTGGCCAAGCGCTTGTTTGCTGCCTGCTCGCATTTCTTTGAGTGTTCAGGGTGCACAGCCTTGTCCCCGCTTCGCCCCCTTTCCCCACAACAGACCCACAGGCTGACCATTAGCATGGAATTTAGATGGATGCTCTTTAGCCCAGTGAGGCCCCCTCTGACAGCATGGGTATAAGGCAGCTGAAGCTGGTTTACTTCCACCTCTCAGCCATTTGGGGCAGTTTTTCTTGAAATGGCAATTTCCTCCACATTGAAAACACTTCGCTGTCCCTCCCTTTTGAAGCAGAATTTGGTTTTGCACAAGCAAATATGCCGCAAGGGCTATAGCCAATGCATTGACACAATGTTCTGCAGTGCTGATATAGATGGGTTTTGATGTTTCAGGGGCTGCAATGTCCTTCTACAACCAGAATTTGCACTGTCAAAAGCGAGCTGTTTGAGCAGCATCTCTTGGGCCTCTGGATGCTTAACCTGTCGCTCCAAGGCTCTTTGCAAGCGATCTAAGAACGCAGAGCAACCTTTTGTTGAGCCTTGGGTGATTGTTGCAAATGACTGGGCAGTCTCAGGTCCAGCATCTGGTATTCGACGTAAAGCACGCGGAGATAACTCTTTAATCTGGTCCTATACTGGCATTTGGTAACCAACTTGAGTCTGTGGGGTGGCGTAAGCACCTTCCCCTGCTAGCACTGGGTATGGGGCTTGCACACCCTGCGCAATATTGTTCATAGCCTGTAGGTTGGACATTTCTTTGAATTTGTCTAACCATACTCGATAATTCATGGGGGTCAAGATCATTTGCAACACTGATTTCCAATCATGCGGAGTTAACATATAACTTTCTGATATCGATTCCAACAGAGTCAGAGTTATGTTTGATTATATCCCACTTTCCTTTACCACCTTCCGCGATTATTGATAGCTGCATATGGCAGTGGCTCCCACTGTGGCAGCACATCACGTTGGTACAGCACTGGCATAGCCGTTAACATTTCTAAGTCCCCCTAATGAACTGCCTGTCAAGCATTTCCCAGCAATCCAACCCTTGATCACCTTTTGTAACCTTGTTATATGGGTACGAGGGGTACAAATTGGGTTCCTTCTCCAGGTCCATGGGGCCTCGGTCAAATGGATGATCACACGGAGGACCGGTTGCCTGAGGCGGAGCTGCTGGTGCTGGTGCGTGGCAAATGGCTCTTGTCCCCCTGAAGACCCTGGGCCGTGTTTAAGGTGATCCGCCACCAGGTGGTCACATTTCACCGCTCCGGTATCACCATGGCCACCGGCTCATATTGGCCGTTGTCTCCAGGCACGTGGAGGACAAGAAGGTGCTCAAGACTAGTCAGCATGGATTCGCGAAAGGGAAATCATGCTTGACTAACCTGAGAGCCTTCTATGATGGGATGACCGGCTGGATAGGTGAGGGGAGAGTGGTGGATGTCATCTACCTTGACTTCACCAAGGCTTTTGACATCGTCCCTCACAACATCCTCCTGGACAAGCTCCGGAGGTGTGGGCTGGATGAGTGGTCAGTGAGGTGGATTGGCAACTGGCTTGATGGCAGAACTCAGAGGGTGGTGATCAGCGGTGCAGAGTCTAGTTGGAGGCCTGTGTTGAGCGGAGTCCCCCAGGGATCAGTCCTCGGTCCAGTCCTGTTCAATTTATTTATCAACGATCTGGATGAAGGCACAGAGTGCTCCCTCAGCAAGTTTGCAGATGATACAAAGCTGGGAGGAGTGGCGGATACTCCAGAGGGCTGTGCTGCCATCCAGAGGGACCTGGACAGACTGGACAACTGGGCGGTCAAAAACCTCATGGAATTCAACAAGGCCAAGTGCACGGTCCTGCACCTGGGGAGAAATAACCCCAGACACCAGTACAGGCTGGGGACCGACCTGCTGGAGAGCAGCTCTGCTGAGAAGGACCTGGGCGTCGTGGTGGACGACAGGTTGACCATCAGGCAGCAGGGTGCCCTCGTGGCCAAGAAGGCCAATGGGGTCCTGGGGTGCATTAAGAGGACCGTCTCCAGCAGGTCGAGCGAGGTGATCTTACCCCTCTACTCAGCCCTGGTAAGGCCACATCTGGAGCACTGTGTCCAGTTCTGGGCCCCACAGTACAAGAGAGATGTGGAGCTGCTGGAGAGAGTCCAGCGCAGGGCCACAAGGATGATCAGGGGCCTGGAACATCTGCCCTATGAGGAGAGGCTGAGGGAGCTGGGCCTGTTCAGCCTGGAGAAGAGAAGGCTGAGAGGGGACCTCATCAGTGTGTACAAGTACCTCAAGGGAGGCAGTGAAGAGGATGGGGCTGGCCTCTTTTCACTGGTGGTCACTGACAGAACTAGAGGAAATGGCCACAAATTGAAGCATAAAAAGTTCCACAAGAACTTAAGGAAGAACTTCTTGACGGTGAGGGTGACAGAGCCCTGGAACAGGCTGCCCAGAGAGGTTGTGGAGTCTCCTTCTCCGGAGATCTTCAAGACCCGCTTGGATGCAGTCCTGTGCCACGTGCTCTAGGTGGCCCTGCGTGTGCAGGGGGGTTGGACTAGATGACCTCTAGAGGTCCCTTCCAACCTTAGGCATTCTATGATTCTATGATTCTTAGGGCGCTTTTCGATGTCTTCCCACACCTCTTGCCGGCCTGCGCCTTCCTTCAGGAAGGTAGGTACATTCTGCCGAATCCACTCTGGTAGACCAGCTCAATCCTCCCTGGAACCTACCGGCTCTGCTCATGTACCATGCACTGCAACTCGCCCAGGCTACCTCTTAAGCTGAAGTTTCTCTTCAGCTTAAGTCCTAATGCTACAGAAGATGAAAAAGAAGCCCTCCCCTTAAATCTTCCATTTTAAATTCATGCTTTCTACATTAAAGATTCTTAGGGAAAGCTAGCAGGTATATTACTTGAATCATTACTTTAGAAGAATTATTAGTACAGTATCTTTAAACTGTAGCTCAAAAATGTGGCAGGAACCTGTTCTTTCTGAGTATTTATTAGACCATGTGTGAGCATTATCCTATAGTCTTCCCTAATGAGCTGTCCACAGCCTGTGCGACTTAAGCGAACTCTTCCACCTTCTTCCTTACTCGGCACCTATTATTTCTACGGGAGGCAAAGAGGTAAAACTTGGCTCACGTCTGCATGATTACAGCTCCCTACTGCTGCAGTCTCTGTTTATACCTGATGGTGTGGAATATTTTCATAAGGTCTTATGGAGGCAAATTTGCATACCATTATCTGATCTGGTCACTTTGCAAAGTTAATGCGAGATGTTTTTCATCTCCCACTACTGCACTGTTGATAAACCTGGCTTACGGGAATGAGACTGGTCTTCACAGCGGGCATTTTTGTAGGATTGGACTATAGAACAGTGAACTACTGAAAAACTGAGAACTACTTGAAAAAAAATGATCTGACTACATTGCAAAGATTTTTCTTGTATAGTTTAAAAGGGTATCCTACTTCATTTCCTCATGGATATAGGCTTCCAAATGAAAATATTCCTGTGTTAGGAAAGGAAAGGAGTCACTTTGGAGAGTGAGGAAGAAAACTGAGAGCCAGATTATATGATGTGATACAGGGGATTCAGGCTGCCTGTCTTTCGGCACTTCAAGTAGGGAGCTACTCTTCCTAAGCTCCCTCAGAAAGGAAGACTTCCTCAGGGAGGGATACAGAGAGCTTACGGAATCCCTTTGCCAATCTACCACAACTGTCAAAGACTCAAGTCTAGTCTCCTGAGTTGTCTAATGTTAGTCAACATGACTATTAGCCTTTAAAAAGCCCTCTTTGCCATTGAATTTTCAATTGGGCTGCACTGCATGCCCATGAGCAGTAGCACACCCATGCGAACTACAGAAGCGATTATATCTAGTAATTATTTTTCTGCTGCTTGTGTAAAGTATTTGTAACCTGTGCCCTTTCATTATTAATGGATAAACCAAACCACTGGTGTAACTGCTGAGACAGCCTGGCAAAAGGCTCTTGATTTAAATTAAATCTCACATGCTTGAAAATGTCCTTATCCACTTTCTAATGCAATCTGCTTTAATATGGTAGAGACCTCATTACTTTATGGCATTGAAGTATGAGCTATTTTTGGTAGAAGTATTACAGAAAATGTAGGTAAATATGTAAGCCCAAATCTACTGGACCACATATGAAGTCCTTGCTGTATCCATGTATGAATATTTCATTCATCATTGCTTCCCAAATCCCTAGTGAATCATTTAATTGGCCAAGATAAATGGCTATTTAAGAGCTACTATTTATGGTAATATAGGATTTGACTCAGGTTCTTTTTCAAATTGAGCACTTACGGCTATTTCAGATCTATCTAGTCACTGACACCGATTTGAATATAGTAATTATTCACTTTTATGGAATTTTAAAGTTAATGTTTGTTGATAGCTGTATACGCAGCTAATAGCGTAACTACCTGGATGAAAGGGTCAGTCTTTACTCAGGAGGACCAGTCAAAATTCCAGTGTGACTGTAAAAGAGATTCCTTACATAGTACTCGATTCTCAGTGTTATTATATGTGATTTGCACTAGCATTATCAGTAAATTACATGTGCAATGGACAAGCAGACACAGAAAAAAAAGGCGGGGGGGAGGGATGGGGAGAAACAGGTATTTTTAAGTGCGAAAAACTGAATGGCAATGTGTTATCAAGCCCTCAGTATCAAAAAACAATGAAAAAACAATTGAATGGGCTCTACCGTAACTATAATGCCAAATGGGTTGTGACTAATCAGTGTATATTAATATTTATCCCTGGAAAATTAGGGTGCCATAATTTATGTCCTTAATTGGTACAATAACTTGATGACCTGTGAAGGTGAAAATAAGGGAGCTTTTGCTGAGCCACTAGGATGTTTTAACAGTTTCTGAGTACAGTCGATATACCTTCAAACTTGAAATTATAAGTGACTTGACCTATAGGTAGGTTGCTAGCACTGGAATATACAGGGAATCCTGTTACAATTTACTAAACATGTTGGAAGAAAAGGACATTAAGGGACAATAAGTATGCTATGTATCATTCTCATCCAGTTGTTGAGTGGCTTTTCTTCCTTTCCAGAGTAACTCAAGCAGAACCTGTCTAAAGCGCCCTTTATTCTGAAGAAGTGCCAAAACAGGAAGTTAGTGATGTTAAAATCCATACAATTCCATACAATTTTGTTTCTCTGCTTAAGCCAACTATAAGGGCTGACCTGCTGCCAAGTGTTATATAACTGTCTGTATTAAATATGAATTAACATTGATGGTGCCTGTGATATCCTGGTGGGACTCGTTATCGAATATGGTTTCATTATTGCCATACATGACCTTATTTATTAAGTATTTCACAGATGGCATCTAACTCTGGTCAGGTAAGCAAGGTGTAATCCAACTCCGTAGTAGCATATTATTGTCAGAGCTCATGAAATGCAGCATAACCTCTTCTATAACTTGTTTGGTATTTTGCAAAGACCAAAAGTCAGTGTAAAGCTGTCTGTAAATAGTAAAATAAGTACATACAAAATTAGTATGATTACAAATGATTTGTAAGATCACAGAGTCTTCCTTTTTAGTTAAGGTGTTTACAAAATGGGATAGTATTTATATTTTGTAAATTTAGGCTCTTAAGCCAGAAAATTTAATTCTGGGAAAAGGAGAAGATTGCAGAGGATCAGAGATCAGTCTAGACTGGAAGTAGGGTGCCTTTCAAGTGACGGTGGAGCTATAATTTTAAAATGTTCAGGGTGAGCAGGAATTTCTTGATGCCTCTTGATCCATTCTTCTGATGCTTATCATGCAGTGTGGAACATATATTCCCAGCTTCTGATATTGCAAAAATAAGCCTGTTCAGACGCATAGATGAAGAGCCTGGACAAACTGTGCGCGCACATACCATGACAGTTTCTCACATATAAAGTCCTTACTAGGAGAGCAAATGAGAAGGGGCTCCTCCAGCCACATGACACTCTGGTCAATGGGCATCTGGGCATGACAGTAGCCCCTATGAGAGCTTATGTTGTGCAGAATGGAGCATTCTTACTCAAGAAAGGTGCGGAGTAGACAGAATCAGTGACCTGATCAATACTCTTTAGAAATACTAGATGCTTTAATATGCTCAGGATTTACCTTGAATTGCTCAACTGCTTTTACAAAGATTATTCAGAGAAGAGCATGCATTCTCATCACTAATGATTTTCTGTTCCTTTTTTTTTTTTAATCACTTTATAGTAGATGTTCAGTCATAGCATTTCCTTTGTGGTAATTGATTAATGCAAGTTTGTACACAAATTTTCCAGTACTAAGGGAATTTATTAAGAAAAGTGAATTCCTGAATCATACTCTCACTCAATAATAGTGTAGCTTTTATCTTTCACCTTCATTTATTGATTCAGCAATGTAATATTAATATACTTCTTTAGCTGGTTATCCATTTAGTTCTATTAACTGCATAAATCAATTCATTTTAGTTCAGATTAGTTTCTGTTTCATACTTCTTTGCATATAGTAATATATGTTTTATTCAATGTTATTAAAATTTTAAAATATTCAACAGTGATTCTTCTCCTCATTGTAATATATTAGTAACTCTACCAAAGGCATAAAATGAATCTTAAGTAACTCTATTCTTTTTTATTTATATATTAATAAGACCTGAGGACCCAAAGATTCAAATTTATGTCAATCAAGCCCAGTGGCAGCATTCAAAGTATGTGACTGTGAGCAAACAAGAAAAATGAGCATATATATCTACATTTTATAGGTAAGACAAATTTATCCTTCTTTTAAAGACGTTTAGGAATAATTCTTATAATTACGACTATGCAACAGTAAAAATTACATGCCCACCACCTGATGGATTTTTCCTTGTAATAAAAGCCTGGGGGGCCAATTTATAAAGGCAATTGAGTATCAAAAAAGCAATTAGATGATGAATTTTTCAAAGGTGCCTCGGTACCAAAGATTAGACTTACAAAGGTGCCTTGGTACCAAAGATTAGACTTACAAAGAGGACTCTCACACATCACTGTTACATTAGGGATCAATGCCTGCAGGTTAGACAGAACTCAATTTTTTTTTAACTATTGCATAATTCTAAAGGCAATCAATTTTTCAGACATTTCATTTTCAGCCCCATTCATGTGCCTAAATGACTGCTAAGAATATCAGCTTGACCAAAGACAAGAAATAAGTTATATTCATGAGTAAACAAACCGAATCTAGATCATGTTTTCTTGCATGTTTATTGCATCATTTTCATATTGATGCATAATTGATCAGTTGTGAAGAATGGGAGCTAGATTTCAGTTGGCAAGTAGACCATAACTATTTTAATCAACTGAGGCACTAAGTAGTTAATAATATATTTACATTTTCAAAATCCTGCACAGACTTTCATTAACAAACTTTCTTAACCTCCCATAGGAGTAGAGGAATGGTGCTACGTGTTTATAGATGGAGGTCATTACCCCAGAGTACACATCTCAGCTTGATGACAGGCTAGAAACTTTTTGGAATGAACTTTATTTCTAGTCTTTAGGATTATGTTTCTTAATCTGAACAAAATACATGCAACTAATATATGATACTTGAGACCTGGCCTCATTATTTTGAGGTTAAGACTAGGCACCCCCTTAAAATGAAAGCTGAAGTTCCCAGAGCTGTAACTGAAGGTTTTTCAGGAAATATATTGCAATACTCATTGAAGATGCTCATCATTTCTCTACCTTTTTGCTGAAGTCTTGCAATTTGCACAGTAAACATGTTTTTACACTGACTTCAGTAGAAGTAGGACTAGAACTTTGGCTTTTCTGTAAACACAGCAAAAATGGCAAATCTTCCAAGTTCATAGAGTCTTCTACACTGAGCCAGGTGGCCAGCCAGCATGCTTGCCCATCTCCAAAGCTGAGTGAAAAAACAAAACACTGATAAATTTTACAGCTCAGGAGTAACAGATGTCTTTTTTTCTCCCTTCCTTCTGTTTTCACTTTCTATTTCTTTTCTGCTATTGAATCACACCTGCTTGTAGTGAGAAATTAAACTGACTGCTCAGCATAGGATTGGTGTAAACCAGGAAACAGTAGATTTTCTATGATCTGCTTGATCCATAGAAAATATAATCTACTAAAACTACTAATGTACAGTGACTTTCAATCAAGCTGATAAAGTTTATAGCTTCTTTTCTTGAGATATCTGATTTAATCTCTAATGACAGCTAATACATAAGTAGTAGGAAAAGCTAATGCTGAATCTTACCCTAAAGTAATGAAAGATCTGTACCTAAATAAACAATTTTCTGGGCTGTTCCTTTGCATTCTCATTGTATCATCACCTCCATTACTGTACCACCTTTTCTTTCTGAATGATAATTATAACACACACCTGGCCCTCATGGCCAAGAAGGCCACAGGGGCATTAAGAGGAGCGTCTCCCCAGGTCAAGGGAGGGGATCCTGCCTCTCTACTCAGCCCTGGTGAGGTCACATCTGGAGCACTGTGTCCAGTTCTGGGCCCCCAGTACAAGAGGGATGTGGAGCTGCTGGAGAGAGTCCAGCGCAGGGCCACGAGGATGATCAGGGGCCTGGAACATCTGCCCTGTGAGGAGAGGCTGAGGGAGCTGGGCCTGTTCAGCCTGGAGAAGAGAAGGCTGAGAGGGGACCTCATCAGTGTCTAGAAGTACCTCAAGGGAGGCAGTGAAGAGGATGAGGCCGGCCCCTTTTCAGTGGTGGCCACTGATAGAACCAGAGACATGGCCAGAAACTGAAGCATCAGAAGTTCCACAGGAACTTAGGGAAAAATTTCTTGACAATGAAGGTGACAGAGCCCTGGAACAGGCTGCCCAGAGAGGTTGTGGAGTCTCCTTCTCTGGAGATCTTCAAAACTTGCTTGGATGCAGCCCTGTGCCACACGGTCTAGGTGGCCCTGTGTGTGCAGGGAGGTTGGACTAGATGATCTCTGGAGGTCCCTTCCAACCTCAACCATTCTATAAATCTATGATACCACCCAAAATGCATACTTTTAAGAGTAAAAAATACACAATTTTTAATACTTAAAAATACAGAAACATGATTATAGAGCATATTCTTGAAAAATAAAAATATATTTGAATGTAGAAGTTTTATTTTAAAGTCCTATAGAAACCATTCCTCTTCCATACAAATTCACTAACCACCAGGCTTGTAAGCTAGCATGCTCTGCATATATGTCTCAAAAGAAGTTTGTGCTTTTTAATTTAAAAGAAGGCTTTGTTTTGAGTCTATCTCTTTTCGCTACAGCAGTTTTTTGTTATCTGTGTTGTTCAGAGTAAAACTGCATGTGCCATCTCTGATGACTATGATGGTGGAGCAGTAAAGGTGATTTGACTGGAAAGTTTTACTAAATATGTTCATTTTGGTGGGTACATCAGTTGAAAAATATCTACGAAATGATTATTTAACTCATACTCTTAGACCAGTTTTGAATTAATTTAACATCGTATTATTCATGAAATTTTCACCATTCTTAAACAATTGCAAGTTATGTTTACCTTTTCAGCCTCAACTTAGAGGCTGAACATGAGATTGATCGCTTAAATTAATTTAGTTTTCAGCAGATATTTATTGCAAATTTCATTTTAATGACACTCTCCTATTTTATTAATTTTTCTTTACTAATGGAATGTCACTGTGTAAAAATCTTGCAGTTTGAAAGTACTGGTGGCAGCGGGGGAAAGAGATATCAAATCAGTATCAGATTGACAGTCTGTCGACTGTAGGTCTGATTGCCTTCCTAGGAGCGAATCGAGCGAATTGAGTTCCCAAATAGTATGATCAACTATAAGCTCGACTCTGGCAATACCGGATTCATGAACAGTCTGAGGACTGTAGGTCCGGTCGCCTTCCTAGGAGCGAATCAAGTTCCCAAATAGTTTAATCTACCATAAGCTCGACTCTGGCAGTATCGGATTCACAAACAGTCTGTCAACTGTTGGTCCAATCGCGTCCCCCAAACAAGTAGTTGAGTTCACAAACAGCAGGATTTATTCAAATGCAATATTTACAAAGCAGATTTTGGATGTCAGTATAGGAAATTCTCTACTACAGTGTGGGCTTTTAGCTAGCTCTGATGTACAAATGCGCCATCATCACTCACCCCAGAAGATGGGAGAGGGATCTCAGTCTCGAGCCTCCTCAGGCAGCATCCCGACCGGAGGGGAGGAAAGAGGGTTCAGCACGTCGACTGATCCAGAAGTTATGATGGAGTCTTCCCTCTTCCTTAGTGTCCTTCTCTTTCTCTTTCTGTCCCACTTACTAGTTTACCTTTTATATATTTTCTTTTACCTTCATGTGGAGCTTGAGTGACTCTAGTCATATTTGCTTTCATTATTTATTGATTTAAAATAATCTCCTAAATTAATCAAAAATCTAGAGAGCATGCTCAGTGGGATGGGGTTGTGTATCGGTATTATGATGAGATTAGACAGAGGAGAAGTTTGAGCAAAGTCTATCGGAAGGGACGGATCTGCCACCATTGTTGTCCCAGCACTAGATATCGCACTATGATGTGGCCCATCAGCTGTGTGGCACCACCAGGCTTCCACCTCTCGGAGTAAAACAGAGTTTGGTTGCGGTGTCCACACTCCGCTCCACCCTCCATTCACTCGTTGGCTGCATGGCACCATCAGATTATTCCCTCCGCAGAGAAGCCAGCGAAGTTTGACTGTGGAGTCTCCATTCTGCTCCACTCTTTGTTTGCTCTTATCAATGTTTGCTAGGAGGCCAGATTGTCTTGCCAGGGGAATCGTGGAGAGGTAGATTCCGCACATACCAGCCATCCTGGATGTGTATGACCCCAAAGAAACTTCTGCAATGCCAAAACTTCTGTTAGGCCCTAGGTTTTCTCTAAGTTTCCCCTTTTCCAGACCATTCTTCCACACACTTTTTTTTTTCTTTTTTCTGGTCACAGTGAGAACTTCACTTCCAGTCACTGTCAATCCAACTGTAATCAATCTAGTATACTTCATAGAAGACGTAACTGGAGTCCTTGAAGGAAAATACATAGAGATGAATTTATCAGCTGCTTCAGGCTCAAAAGGCAGCTAATACAAGGAAGTATTTTTAAAGAACTCTTTTTTAGAAAATGGACAATGTTATTGACTGCTCATCAGCATATGTCTGGAGAAAAGGACATTGCAATCCGTCACAAATTGCCAAGAGCAGAACTTACATATTAGACAGTAAGAAACAACCAGCTGCACTTCTTTCTAGAGAGGGAAAGAAAGGCTTTGCACAAGAGCGGTTTATATAGATTATGTTCATCTTACCTGAATGCTGACATCTGATCAAAAATTAATCCTATACTTGCTGCTGGATGTAATACTCAGTCTGCACGGCCGTTTGTCCACTGGTACTCTGTAAGTACACTTCATTCCCAGTGGATCATAGATCACATAACATAAATTAGACAAGTGAGACAATCCTGGGGCTTCAGAGTCTGTAGTGGAAGACTGGCTCAGGGTAGCATGCTTTCTTTTCTTCCGTAGGCGTACAAATTTATTTTCCACAAGTAAAAATTAAGAGGTGAAAGCACTAGTTTGGCAGGTATTAGCCTTACTGTATGAACACTGATGAATAATGATCTTGTGTTTTCCAAGTTGTTCACTAACAACTAACTCATACCAGGATATTTAAAAAGTATACTGTATGTGAGCATTGATAAAACATGAGATCTTATGAAACTGCCTTTCCGAGAAGAATGCTGCCATTCTGTCTGTGTGTCACTGATGGGGCTGGGGAGTGATTGTAAAAGAGAACATTTGGTATTTGCCGCTCACAGAAATTTAACTAGGTTGCAAAAACAAATATTTTATTTCATATTTTATTTTATTTTTCTTTGTGTCCAGTCACCTGAAAAATGGTGGTGTGGATACTTTCAGTCCCAATGCAGTCTGCAAAAACCACATGCTGAGAAAAGCAATGACTTCCACTCCAAAGAACCCCTACTCAGACTCTTTTCTACTTCCTGTTATTAGAACCTATCCTTAATGAAAAAATATCTTTCAGTAGATGAAAGACTTGCATCAGGAGCTGCAGAAGGCCCAATGGTGATCCTTGCACCATCTGTATTGGGTGTGCATTAAATGAATCTAGCATGTCATGTTGTTGACTAGACTTGTCATTTCTTTCAGATCAGTCTACATCTGGTCCTTTTCATATCTATCAATTTTAATGTTTAGGAATTCAGCAAAGTATACTTAATTGAAATATCACAGATTCATACAATCACAGAATGCCTAAGGTTGGAAGGAACCTCTAGAGCTCATCTAGTCCAACCCCCCCTGCACACGCAGGGCCACCTAGAGCACGTGGGACAGGGCTGCATCCAGGCGGGTCTTGAAGATCTCCAGAGAAGGAGACTCCACAAGGAGCCTGTTCCAGGGCTCTGTCACCCTCACCGTCAGGAAATTTTTCCTTAAGTTCCTGTGGTGATTCAGTTTCTGGCTGTTTCCTCTAGTTCTGTCGGTGGCCACCAGTGAAAAGAGGCCAGCCCCATCCTCCTCACTGTCAGGTCCCCTCTCAGCCTTCTCTTCTCCAGGCTGAACAGGCCCAGCTCCCTCAGCCTCTCCTCATAGGGCAGATGTTCCAGGCCCCTGATCATCCTCGTGGCCCTGCGCTGGACTCTCTCCAGCAGCTCCACATCCCTCTTGTACTGGGGGGCCCAGAACTGGACACAGTGCTCCAGATGTGGCCTCACCAGCAGTGCATATATTTCTAAGAGAGGATGTACATTCAGCTCATATTATATAACTTATGTATTAAAAATGCTAATGAAAAGCTGGAAGGAAAGAGTGTTAGAAGAAATTCTAATATATAAATATAGCTTTTTTTGTTGAGCTTTGAAGAAATATATTTACAAAGGATTGTAAAGATTTTGCAGTAGTTATATGCATAAGCTCTTCAAGGGCTTTGTTCCTGGCTTCCTTTGCAGCAGCGTAATTATTATTATGGACACCAAACTGTCAAAATGCGGATCTCCACAAGAAAAGTCAAACTAGGGTTGCATATACTCTCTCACACTTTTCATTGCAGGAGAACAGGCTGCGCAGTGTTTTCTTAATACTAGTTTGCAATTTCTATGAGCAGCAAAGATACAATAAGTGTTCAACATCATAGGAGTAAACAGTAATTGATCGTAAAAGATCAGAGAATCTTAAAGGTAAAATACACTTTGTAGTAGCTTGATTTATGTTTTTTTTCCACTAAAACTAACGAGCAGCTGTTCCTGTTTTTTTGCCAGAGCTTTTGCACTTTTCTGTAAGAAAAGAAAGGTATTATCTGAAGTACAATCAGAAGTAATTTTGGAATGGTATTAGAAAATATTTTAAATATTCTGATTCTGTAAATAGGAGATTGACTGTTATTTAGGTCCTCTTGTCAGTGAATGAAACTCAATCCATTAAATCGCCCTTTTTTCTGTACTGTTTGAACTTAACTCTACAAAATGAAACATGTCTGCTTTTCCTATTTCAAAAGTAAATAAAAAGAAACCTTTCTTATGAAGAACTTAATTATCAGGACAAGGGAATAGGATATAAGACTGAGTAGGATCTGCATAAGTTATTACCTTTTTCACTAAAACAACATAAAAATGGATATGTCTGAATAGCAGCAGAAAATAGATCACCATTTATGTATTCTGAAGCCAAAAAGACAGAATCATTATCCTGGTTTTCATAAATCATAGGTAATTAATATTAAATACACTTCTGTACTGAGTCTAGTAGTTTGTGTTTATATAAAATATAAGTTATTTTTGGTTTAAAAATTTCTGCATTTCACTAGTTGCTCTGTTGATTAAGCATTTTATCTTTTAGAAGTGTATCTCTTATTTAATTTCAATTTACCTTGTCCCAACCTAGCACATCTGACACCTTGGAATTAATATGAAGAGGTCATTTTTTTTCTTCTTGAAGGTAACTGTTTTTTCTAATCACGTCTAAATCAAGTTTAACCATCAAACTTTTTTACAAACCAGTTTGCAGATTGTATTTTTTTATTCAAAATTAAAACAAAATTCATTTCCCATTTATTTTGAGACTGAATTTCCACTATTTTTAATTTTATACTTTCTCCTTAACCATGAAAAATGTATTCTAGCCTAGACATCTGATATTTAATAAATCCCATTTGAAATATCCTACTTCAATTTTTTTTTTTATTGACAATTCATTTCTAACCTCTTTATGTTAGGTGCTAACAATTAAATAGGCAAAAGTTTCAGTGGGGATATTATCAGCCACACATTTGAAGTATATTATATTCAGAAAGCTACTTTTATTTACCTATGTTCCTTTTGCTTTAGAGATTTGATTTTCTTTGATAGGAAAAAAAAAGTTAATTGAGATTTGACATTTTTCATCTTTAATTGTTTATTAGATGAGTTCCGCATAAGCTTTTCATTATGCTCTCTAGGATAGATTTCACCGTAACTGGCCTACAGAACCATCCTGTTCCTTTTTTGTGACATTATCGTTCTTGAAATCTTCTGGCATTTCTGCTATTTACACAGACAGAATTTATATAGATACCGATATGGGTTAGATATGGATATATGCATATGAGCAGATCAGGTCTTTAGCACTATTTGAATCCCTCTCTTAAAGTTATCTGGGCCTAGTGATTTTATAGTCTTACTCCCTATTAATGCTGTTTAGCATACTGCCAAATGAGAAAAGGGTGGGAAAACGTTTCTTGAGTGAATGACTTCAATTTGAGTAAGAATTGCAAGGAAGCTTATCTAGAAACGTCTACTTGATTTTTTCAGTCACTATGCAAAAATAATGACTTAAGAAATCAGTGAGTCTCTTCTGACAATACCAGAAATGTGTGTTCAACAGTCTTGGCAACACAAGGGTAGTTTTTCTGACCGCAAAAGGCTTCATCTTTGCAAGCTCCTCCATTACGAATCTGAATGCTGTGAGTGCAGTGACATTTAGGTCTCTGTGCAGTTTGCTGTTGATTATTCCTGTATTTGTGAATGCATACAGGAACAGATGCTAGCTGACATTTTTTTGTTTAATCTTACAGATGTGCTGAAATTTCCTTTGGAGATTTGGATGGAGAGGCATGTTACTATCAGAAACTGAAGCCATGCTAAATGATTGTTTTTTTGTGTGTTTTTTTTTGTTTGTTTGTTAATAAAACAGGAAACTCTACTCTTTGAAGGGACATTTGCTGTAAAAGATTTATATTTTTATATTCTCAGAGGATCACAATTCATGTAGAATCTGGGGCAGTCCTGTGATCAAGTCACTATAGGAACAGTTTTGTTCTATTGGGCCACAGTCTGAAATCTCTTTACAACTCTAGCTATCATCAAAAAAAAATGCAATTGTCTCCCATCTAGAATACCAATTTAGACAAGCCACAAACCTTCAAACAATATCTGATTTTGTTTTTAATCCATCTTCTAGATACTTGCTTTTGATGTGCCAGTAATTATCTAGTTTCTGTTGCAATTTCTGAATGCCCATGTACCATTTGAAAGCATACACATATTTGATGAGTTTAGGTCTCAAGAAGTAGAGTCTAGTGTCTTGAGTTTCTGAGCGGTCACATGTTTTAAGTTTTAATCATAAAAGTAGATTAATTAAATCTTAATTTTAAGTTAAAATCTACAGCATCATTAGGAATCACAGTGCTTTGAAGCGATTCCTATTTACTACCTGACTGCACAATATTTAAACAGCACAATCTTCTTGTCTGCTAGGTTACAGGTTTTTAGGAATATTGTCAGCATTGCTCCTGAACAAATATACTGAGATCTACAGTGAGCAATATACTGAGATTTATGTCCGCAACATCTTACATTTCATACTTCTTGAAATTCACTGAACCATTCATTTGCACATGATTTGTAGTTGCATGAAGTTGTGAAGCAGTGACAAGCCAGGATGTCTGGAGGAATGTGTGGTTTCACCACAGATCACTTGCTTGACTTGAGAGAAGAAAAGTAGAAGGAAACAGCACACACTTCACTTATACCATAACTTGCTGACCGAGATCTATATTCACCAGCCTGCTGGAAAGACAAATTCCATTTTGACAAGGCCATCCCCAAAATGCAAGTATCAGGCTGATCTTTTCTGAGACTGGCTCATACCCAAACACAATCAGCAGTGTCACCACCCATCTCAGTGTTAGGAGTAGTCTATCACCACCATTCTGGTAGAAGTCTGTTTTTATTTTCCTCCAGCTTATGACTAGACTGTAATCAGCCTCTGCCAGTCAATAACTTTCAAAAATGTTTGGGAACCTTGTCAATGTTCCCGGAGAACATATGGAGAAGTTATCATCCTTGACTTTTCTGATTCTGCCTATCACTGTCAAATAGTCTTCAGAAAACCACTAAACTACTGCTTAGCAGAGCTACTGCCTCTGAACCTGCAGCACTATAGCTCTGGGAAGTGACTTATATTATGCCCTGGAGAGGACATTGCAGTTGCACCTATTCCAACCACCTGGCCATGAGACAAAATCCTCCCATTCCCCACTGCAGGAGCAGGAAGATGAGGCGTTCTAGGAATAGGACATATTGAGGAATGGTAGCCTGAAAAGTCAGAGAGGACATAAAATATATAGATATGTGAAAATGTATCTCCTGACTCTGACAGCTGAGTTGCAATGTCATAGCATCACCCAAGGGGAAAAGCATTTGGACATTCCAAGTGAAAAAAAAAAGTCCAAACTAAGCTATAAGGCAGTCAGGTCCAAAGATTTGTGTAACATGCATCAGTCACAGAAACAAGGGATATACTAATTTGGCATTATCCACTATGGCTTGCTGGTGCAGAACTATTATCTTTAACTTGAAAGTCCAACCCTGAATTTTGTAGTTGTTGCATATGTATAGTTAATGGACAATGTTAGGTTTACGGGTTAGGGTTATGTTATGTTTGTGAAGCTAAACTCTAAGGACTCCTGGTTTTTGAAGTAGCTGAGGGAGGAAAATGTTCCATCTTTCTGCTTTCTATCTATGCTCCAAATAACGTTATAATTTTGGCTTTTAGTTTTTTTTTTTTTTATTTTTTTTAAACATATGTACATTAAGTTCCTCAGGTCTCTTGACACGACTTATCAGATTGTCTTACATCTTCTGTGCATTCCACTGGGTTCATTTACACATCAGCCAAGTCTCTTAGTTTTGTCTTAGGACAAAACTAAGGTCTGTATGTATTTTCCACTGAAAGAATAAAGCAAAAGAAAAAAAAATTGAATATTGTTAATGGGTAAAGCAAACAAACATCTCTACTTAATCATTTCTCTGCCCCCTTACTCAATAAAGGAGGTGGAGTTAAAGATGGTATTTTAGAGATCCGTGGTCCTACCCTGCCTATCATATTGTAGATTTCAATCAGTGTCACTCTGGACATGGTTAAATCATCAGTTGTATTGCTTAAGCGAAACTTTCTCTTATTCTGCACTGTTAGTTTTCAACATTTCTCAAGCTGCCGGTGTGAAGGGGAGGAAAGTTGTTCAAGGTAAAATCCATTTTATTTATATCTTAAAGGAAAGCAAGTAATACATAAACTCCAATTCTTCACTATTGTGTTGCCTTGCTACATTTTTGCTTTGTTAGTGGATAGACAACTGATTTCCAAGACTACAGATTTTTCTAGAGCCAATGGAAAACTGAGCTATTCCAAGCTGAACTTTTCCTTATGTACTGTTGAACTTGCTGAGCTTGAAAACAGTTTGTTTGCAATCACCAGCAGGAACCAATCCACTAAGTTAAAACTATTTGTATCTGTTATTTTTGTGTTAAATTTGATTAGTATGCTGTGTCTGTGAATATAGTCTATCAAGGGCATTTTTTAGAACTGAATGTGGTTTGACTTCACTCACCAGGCAGCACAGCAAAGAGTTGTTGTTAATACCCTTTGTCCAACACCCCAAAGAGTTTTGACCTTTGGAGGAGTTCCAGGGATCCTTCTTCCTCTAGGGTTTCCAGTGATATAACTTATTTATAACATTAAGGGATCATTTGTTTTGTTAGGTTCAAAAATTATTTTCAGCTAAAAAGTGGAGATTCTTAGATTAAATAAAGTCTGTTCCTAGGCAAGGAACCTCAGTTAGTGTGTGTCCAGCATTCTGGAAATAATGTTTTGGCTCCTGGCACGAGGCTGATTTTAAGCTAAATAAGATGGACAGACAAAGCCCCATCTCACTTAATACCTTGGTCTGGGTTATCCAGAGACTTAAAGGCCTTGATATGAAATTCTGTCTAGGAATATATCAGCTCCATTTGGCTAAACAGAAGGGTTTTTTATTTCTTTCCTTTTTTCAATTCAAATAAAGAGGCCAGTAGCCCAGACTCTCATTTTAATTAGGTAGAAGAAGTCTATTTTCCACCTGTATTTCAGACTGATCATTTCAAGGAGGAAGTGCAATAAAAGAATCTTCCTAAGAGTCTGATACAAAGCTTTGAGAGATGTGAGCTGGGTCACAAGGATCATTTGTGAGGAGCGTAGTCATTCTTCATCACTATCTTACTATGAAAGTATCCTCAGGAATAATATGTCAAATTCAGGTCTTGCTTGTTCTTCAAGCAGCTTGATCATCTCCTATCTTTTCCAGCACTGAAGAGAGAGCTAGTTACATGTGTGTGTTCCTTCACCTCCCCAAAGATAAATGTTTGACACCCTTTGCTCTCAAATCTCATTTGTTCTTACCTGGACACTTGGCTCTACATCAGAAGTATTAAATACAAAACATTATATCTTTAGCTCCCAGCTCATTGGAAAACATTATCCTAAATCCATTTTAGAATCTGGTTTGTATTTTGTTTTTTAATCTTTTATGTTTCATGTTTCTTTGACAGATATCAATATTAGCATTAATTGTTTATAAGAGACTGGCATGAGGACAGGACTGTACCTCTGCTGAAGTCACTGGTTTTGGCTGGCATGAAGCAGCTGCAGTATATGGCTCTTAAGACTCCAAATCCTTCCACTCTCTTTGAAAGCATGGATCCTTTATTCCTGTCATTTACTGTTGTGCAGTTCTTCATACCACAGGCAGAAAGGTCTTTTCCTTCAAGAGCTGTCAGAGCTTTCAGAAAACTTTCTGGTTATTCTCTTAAAAGGCTGCAGGGGAGAGGAAGTAAAAAAAGTACATTTATAGATGTCACTTTGCTTTTTTCCCCTCCAAATCCGTATATTTTGCCTATACTGAAAGAATGCGCATAACTTGTAGGTATTTTGTGTTTAATGACATCAAGATCCAGTTTTATATAGTATTATGTGATTGTTCTGTAAAATATATTTCTCTTGTAAGAAGATTGACTGAACACAGTGAATTTGGTGTTAAAGAAGTGGTAAATTCAAAGTTTTAGATTCCAGTTTGTTTATCAGACCATGTTCTTCTGTATTTATGCTAATGTTCCTTTGTAATATTTTGAAGGATGTTGGTACTCAGTGCAGGGCCAGGCAAGGATGGGTAACGCCGTAGCCAGGACTTGAAGCAGAAACAGCCCAAACCGGGTTTTGTCTCCTAATTAGCCTGGCAAAAAAAAAAAAAAAAAAAAAAAAAGGCTGTGCCTGTTCAGCTGCACGATTGCTGCTAATTAGAGCATCCACTGTACTGTTTCCAAAAATGCCTTGGTTTCTTATTCTCAGGCTTGTGAAGGCTCATATGTGAACTCACAAGCAAAGTTCTGCTCAAAAATAATAGAGCAAATGAATGTTAAATTAAATTCTATACCAAATTGTTCTTGTGAGATCTTAGCTTGCATCTTCCTCAATGAAGGTTTAAAAACTGGAAAACTTGCCTACTGTTGCAACTCTTTCACTGATTCAAGAGAACGTGTTATTTCTCATAACATATTAGAATTTAATTTAAATGTTAATAGTGGAATGAAAACTAGCAATGAAGTGATTAATAGTGATGAAAAAGTTAATTAATATTTTGCTGGTATGAGAGGGGCAGTGACTGAAAGCCCAAAGAAAGTTGCCTCTGACAGCGCAAACACAGAAGTAATTTCCTGGCTCAGAGAGGCAGCTTAACCTTCTAAATGACTGGGGAATCCTAGTTCTGGCCCAGCACATCAGAGGAGTCTGGTTCATTTACAGTCAAACATAGCACATGAGGACAGGAAATTTGAGGGCTAAATTAACAGCTCCGTATTAAGGGTTCAGTGCCTTGATGAAAAGATGTGACTTGAAACCAGTTTAGGAAGCATTAAACAATATTTTTACTGTCGTAACATCCAGTCATAGTGACTGTGTGCAAACATGCTGCTGTTGTATCATGCTGCTGCAGGAACTGGCTTTAATCAGGTGGTGGAAGGCTTGATCCGATGATATAGGGACATAAGGGGAGTTGGGCCTACATGTAATCAGACAAAACCTCACTGAATTCTTCTCAAAAAAGTTTAGTGTGATTTTTTGACATCAGTGTCACAAAAGCATCAAACACCATCACACCCAACTAACAGCAGAGTTACATAGCAAATAGATCAAATTTAGATGAAGAGATTGCCATTCAGCTTCCTGAACGTCACAAGCATTACCTAAGAGGAATTAGAAACGTAGATATTACCAACAGAATAAAACTAACCAATGGAAACATATGCTTGCAAAACACACCACAGCTTTTCAAGACATCTCAGCTTTATGTCTAAAACCGGTATATGAAGCATACATAAAGCACTTTTTTTTTCTTAAAGTTACATTTCTCTATTTTTTTTCCTAAGAAACTACTGGTATCTTTTAGGCATGTTTTTGTTTCATTTATATATAATGCTAAACACCCATTTTTTAAAAACTATGGAAAATCTGTTCTTTTGAGTTTTTTGTTTGTTTGTTTTCAATTATCATCTTGGATTAGTATAGACCAGAAGTTTCAAAATAATTATTTCTCATTTTGGTGGAACTTTCCTTTGCCATTAACGGCTTCCACAACAAATTATGTTTTTCCCTCTGTAGCATATTTGTATCTCAGTCAAGTCTCACTCCTATTCTTCTTCTTCAAAGCAAAGAACACATATATCTTGCAATAAGTAATAAACATCATTTCACCCATTCTCCTCACAAAATGTGAATAAATTAAAAAAAATGAAGTGTCTTCATGCTGGGTTGGGATACATCTCTAATGTTACAACTGGAAAGGTGTGCACACGACAGGAGCTTTAAGAAACCAGCACAAGCACCAAAGAGATTACTAAAATTTTAAAATCAAGTAACTTAACATCAGGCTTCCTTACATACAATCGTTTTATCTCTGCAGCCCTGTTCAACCAGAAATCCCTTGCTAGGGAATCCCCCAAATCCCAGAAGGTCAACTCCCACTTACACAACTGTCCCCTATGGCTCTTCCCTCATAAGACTCCAGTAGGAGGGGTTTAGGTAAACCCAGATGGTGTCTGTGTGAGCAGAACCAAATTTTCATTAATTCAGGGCAGCCCCTGGTTGCTGTAATTTACACTGAAGCAAATACGAAGGACAGGTTAGGATCATGGAGCTCGAAGGAGCTTCCATACTGCTACTCTTCTAGGCAGCTGCAACCAGTACCAGCCAGACCCTTAAGGCAAGCGCGGAAATACACAGGACACTTCTAACTAAAATAAAACACAACCTTACCTTTTCATTCTCAGTTCAGTTTATTATATTTTACTGTTTATTACTTGTGCTGTACTTAACTGGGTTTGTTGTTCCAGATGTCTTAAGAGAGCAAACTACTGACTGCAGGACAAGAGGAAAGCAAACCTCATAAGAGAAAGTATTAAGCAGTATGAATGAAAGAATGATCTCTAAGTCATAAGTGACGACCCAGTATGCTTGAAACACAACAAAGAAAACCAGACTTCCAAATGAAAAACATTTTTCTTGTCAGCTGTAAAAGACCTACATATTATGCTGACCAAGGCACTCTGGTAGTCCTAACCAGATGAAGTGATTCATGGAATAACATTAGAAAGGAATTTAGGCACAATTAGTCAAGTTGCTTTAGACATTAATTGAAATTAATTGAAAAAAATCATCAGTACTAATTCTTAGATCATCAAGTTTAATAAGATACTTTCATTGACAGGAAATATTAAAAATTAAATTATCCATCCTGAATGTGTTACAATTATCCTATTTATATAGCAGATTCTTGAAAGTAATGTATATTTGTGTCAACATTTATTAATTACTATCTTTGATATCTATTGCCAAATGTTGCATATATAAGATGCACGTAAGAACACAGCATACAAATGATATTATCAGAAAATGGATATACATTAAACTTGCAGATTTCTTTGTGATATATATGACTCCTGTATTTACCACTGTGGTTTGGTTAGCTACCAGACACAAGGTTTGTCTAACAGATTAGAAAGAAAAAGTACAAAAATACTGCTGTGTCAGACCACAGCAATATAATGTGGAGATAAATGTTTAAAGCTTCTGCTTAATGGTCAGTACACTTTTGGTAAAGCTAAAAGAGGCTCAACATTGATGAAAATAGCTATCTGAATGAACTTCAGTTATTAATGAATTACACAAAGCCTTTCCTCCTTCCTTCCCCTTTTGCAGGCCACAAAACAAGTGTGGTATTTAAACTGTGTTTAAATAGGTGTGCTAATTTTAGTGTTGGATGAAATAATATTCTCAGTACAAAGAAATTGCAGCATGACTTTCAGCCTGGGCTACAGACAGGAACAGGTACACAGTGTCCCCAGAGGCCGTGTCACACTTAAACCACATCACTCATGCCTCTGTTGCTCCTTTATTTAATGTGCAGCCATGCCCTTGACACAAATAAGTTTTCTATAAAAAGGAGTGAACAGCATTGCTACACAAGGTGCGCCATAGGCCTTAGCACCTCTGCAAACAGTGAAGCAGAAAACCTGCTGGGAGATGTTTGATGGCAGAATTATGGAAGGCCCTAGGCAGTCTGCCCTGGGGATAGTCGGCCAAGAATCGTGAATTCCCATGAAGCTGAATGCAAACAATCTCAAGGCAGGAATTCCAAAAGAACGCAGTAGAACTGAGACCAAGACATGCTAACATCAAATCAGATAACATCCCGAATGAGGTCATGTAAGGAGAGAGTTGTACTTGTTTTAATGAGAATCTTTGAAAAACTTTATTTATTTTAATAAATGTGTTTATATAAAGGCTTTTTTTTTAAAATACTGGAACTTGCAAACACTCTAGGAAAGATAGATAAGGCAGAAATGTAATCTGATTCTATATTCTCAGAAAACACTTCCACAGGATTTATGGGACTGCTGTATGTTTTAACAGTCATAGGAGCATAAAATAACAAGTACCTCAGGAATTTAAAAGAAGAGATACTTACGACAGCATGAGGAAGCATGTGGACCCATCCAGTGGCTTCACTATCTGAAAAAAAAAATCATCTAATTGTCAACAGAGCAATGACATACATGTCTGTCTAATATTGCTGGATGACCTGACGGGGTTTACTGAAATTCCAATTACCAAAAGTCATTCAAGCACTCTGTAGTTATAATTATATCCTCTGCTACCTAGTAGATGGTACTGAGCAGCTGGAAATTGGAGGAAACAGATAACCCTACATAAGATTCTAATTGCCTAAAATTTGGTAAACAATCCAAGGGGAAAAGAAAAAGACTCTTTCCAGATGATTGCCTCTGAACTTCATGAATAAGGATAAATATTAAGCATCTGTCTTGATACACAATAAATGAAAAACAGCTGAAAAATGAGCACCTATTAGACATATTAATAACCCCATGAGTTCAAACATTTCTTATCACCACAGTGATAGTAGGTATAGGATTTTTCTTCCTTTTTGGTCATTATGACTTCCTTCCAACATTTTAATGTTTAAACGAATCTTTATCTTTCAGTCCCAGAGACTCAGCTAGTTAATGGTT
>VWPW01030072.1:0-104578 GCA_013389825.1 Crypturellus undulatus
TGTGTAACACAGATGTGGTTCACAGAGCTACTGTGACCAATGAAATGGATGTTTGGAAAACTTTAATGCTGCTAAAGCTACTCTGAATCCCAACTGCTACCCCCTGCTACTTGTATAAGATGATACCACACGTAGTAACAGAGACAAAACTTCATTCTCCTTTTTTCTCTCCCTCTAAAAACATTGCAGGAGCTTGGACAGCAAAGCTATTTTACATGGTAAGCCTCCTAATCCACACAGACTGCAAAGCCAGTCAGTCCCAAGAGCAAAATGTCAGTAACCATGAAAAAAATCAGCGTATTTTGCTGATGATATCAAATAAATGCGTATAAGGGTAATTGGCAGAATAAATTTTACTCCACCATTCCTGAGTGAACAGGGATTCAGAAGACCTTTTAGAAACTTCTTATCCAAAATATAGATTTCCAGTAACGGCACCCGATAGAGGTCTCTATACAGTAATAGTCTTCTGTAACCAGAGGAGCTTTTTGGGAAAGTGTAAACCTGAAAAAAAAAATCTGTGAATGCAGAACTTTCACCTCCAGAGAAATATGCTAGAATTTTCACGTGAAGTCCTGTGAAATCCACTGGGGCCTTGGTATGGACCAAGGCCTTGGTGTGGACCACAGCACAGAACCTTAAAATAGTTGGAAACAGCTTAATGGAGTTTATTTTCTGGTACCCACAATGCTAACAGATTTTGATCCTCCTCATTTGCTGAAGAAGGTGACCCATTACACCATCTAGTTTTAAGAGGTGTCAATATGCCAGCGCAGGGAGTCATTATTATTTTTATTTAACCAGGGTTTGACTTGGGCAAAAAGTTTGTGGTAATAAGTTTTTTTGTTTTGTTGTTTTCTGCCTGTTTTTTCTTTCTTTTTTTTTTTTTTATTTGAGAATGATGTCTCAGATACTCAGAAACTTTCAGTCATACATTAACTGCACACACTGGAATGCTGAAAATTTGTTTCACTGGAGTCTTTTACAGTCATATGCCAGTCAGGTGGGATTTCTGCAGGTCTGAGTTGAACCCATCCCTCTGCCATCCCAGTCCTTTCCCAGCTATGGCAATTCTCAGTCAGTGATACAATACTTAGGAAAAGGTGTTGGAGGACGTTATCTTTGTACAATACTTAGGAAAAGGTGTTGGAGGACGTTATCTTTGTTTCTCGTAGCAGTCTAACCTTTTTGATGCTCTCATCTGAGTTTGAAAATGAAGTGGCTGACGTGGTCTTGGTTTTCCACGAAACTCAGCGCGATGTGTTAATCCTTCAGTTGTCCAGGAGCGCTCAGTAATCCAGTAAACAGAAAATGACAATCATCTGTGGTAATGAAACAGTTCACCTGTGCCTCTGGGGACCAGTTAAATTCAAGTCGCTGATTCTCAGCGCTGTGTTAAGTACACTTGTTTCTGGATCCTGAAGACTGCCTTGATATGGAGCATAGTGACTTGTTCAGCAGTCCTGGAGTCACTTAGGGACAGTTACAAGCTAACGGTGAAATAAATTCAATAAGCTTTCCGTGCTATGCTGTTGGACCTTGGGGAGAAAGAAAGAGTGGCCTTTACAAGGAGTACTGTACTTAAATTTTACAAACTGACTGCTGGGAGGCACGGTGCTCAGCTTGGAGTGGAGCGTGGGCTTCTTCTTTGACACCAAGGGCTGTTTAAACTGTTCTGAGACAAAGAGAACTGAAGTCAGGATTAAATTAAACCCAAAGGAAAGATGGCAGGAAGGAAATGGAGCGCTGGAGGAGGAGAGCATTTGGGGATGCGGGGGAGTTGTTGAACTATGTGCCTGACTGTAATTAAGATTAAAACACCTCCAGCCAGCGTCCCTTACAGTAGCTTATCTGTGGCATGAATAAGTATACATGACTTATTACTACATAGCTGGTAATTACTGATGATTACTGCTGGGATTGTCTTTACTTGCAGATTGCACGGCCACTGTTGAGGCGTTCCCTTGAGCTTCCTTGTCCCTAGGCATTCGCCTCCTCGGGCCATTCGCTGCGGCCTCTTAGAAGAGCCTCTGCAGGAGGCGGCTGTCTCACCCTGAGCAGGCCCCTGCTGCTGGGCCTTTAAAAAGTGGTGTTTGTTCCCTCCACTCTTGGCTACTTCCTTCTTGATCTGCTTTGTCGAACCCAGTATCCCATCGGCTTTGTTGGGTATCGTGGTGGCTTTGGGGGTAGAATTGGTGTCCCCACAATTTATCTGTTGGAATTTCTTCAGTTCCTTTCCTCTTCCTGGGAAATTAGCACTTTCCTTGCGAAGAGTGCCTGGGACAGCACTGTACTCTAGCTGTCCTGTAATCTTCTTGGATAGAAAAGGCAGACGAATGCCTGCCCCAGTATGTTTTGCATTGTATTTATCAGTGACAGTTTTGCTAAAGATGGTTTCTTTCTCGTTTTTTCTCCATCACTCTCTGTTCTTTCACAGACCTTTCACAGCTGATATCTGTAAAACTCCAAACCAGATTATTTAAAAACACATATTTAGCTCTTCATCTTTCAGCAAGGCATTTATCCTACTTGTAGTTTTTAATAGAAATAGAAGTACATAGGATTCCGTATTTCAAAGAAATTGATGTAACCCAAAGTGATTGTATGGGTTCAGCAAAATGCTGTTTTGGACTGTTACTATAACTTCCTTATGAAATATAACCCTTTGCTCTAGAGAGAGACTTCCTAATGCTCTATTTTATTCCAGATGTTTCTGAGGATATAATTCCCTACAAGTGTTTTGGATTCTGTTGTGTGTGAGTAAAGAAGAATTCCAAAAAGGCTTGTGATATTTTACATTTTTGTCAGTGTTAAAAAGTTATTGGAGAATATTTGCAGTTCTCAATTACTCTGAATTTTCATTTCTGAATTTTCATGTAAAATAATAATAATAAAAAAATGAAGCTTTTTTTTCTCCCCTTTTAAAATCTCTGTGTGGTAATAAAATTTTTAGTCTTGTCTGAATGATACAAAACAAGTCAGTGCAGAAGCACAGAACAACTGTTTTGAATAAATTGCACTGAGCTTAATGACTGCAGAAAATGTGGTAATCTGTTTGCTTTCTGTATGTTTATTTCAGTGTCATTGCTTAATATTTGATTATTGATGAAAAGACTGCTAGATCTGTGACCTTAGTTGTATTTCACAATATTACCTTTTGTCTCAAAGAAGCATTTAGTTTTGGCAATAGTATGCAGAGATTTATGGATGACTGTGTGATTTGAAGAAAGGGGTCACTTATCAAACATTAAACTCTGAAACCTGAAATCTTTTTTGAAGGGTAAAGTAATAATTTGTTTCAATGCCCTTTAGTTACACATGGCAAGTGCAGCTTTGGCTCATAATAGAATAATTCCAGATAGGACAATAATTTTTTCCAGTGTGGCCTCATTACTTGAATGAAATACACTTTAGTTAACACATACAGAGTAAGCATAGGATAATCACAGGCTCCGTGATGCTTCTAGTCTAGGCTGACAAGCAGTTGTCTCGATTACAAAAGCAATTGTAGAAATTCAGAAGAGAATTCAAGAATTCGGAGGTAGAGCCAAGTATCTTAATTATTAGGATGAAAAAATATAAACTCAGGAAAGCAATTTTATTGAGGTATTAATTACTATTTGTTTTAGATTTTTCATATGTTTTAAATTACTTCTAGCATTGCTGATATTGTTTGAGATCCTATTGGTATGAATCTAATCATAATTTTATTTACATGCATATTTGAAAGTGGGATAATGCAAAACCTTTCTGTTATTAAATATGTGAAAGCAGCTTAATATACCAGGGCAGGGAGGTGGCTGGACAGTGATTTCCCTTAAGTCTCTTTTGGAAAAAGAGTTGATGAAGTGGTACCGCTGGATCTAACATCTTAGAAATCCATTGCCTTTGAATTACTGCTGCATTTTTGTTAAAACTATTTCTGAACAGTTTAATATGTATCTTGTTGCTGCTAAATTGCTGTTCATTTCAAAGACTTAAGGGTTAGTTCATTGCCTACAAGATACTGTAAGTCTAATTTAAATAACGATCAACCTGTTTTTTTTTTTTTCATTCTAGCCTGCCTAGAGTGGAAAAATCATGTTCATTTTAAGGTGCTTTAAGTTGTCTATGTATGCATTTAATATGCTGGTACTAGGAATATGAATTTTCTAGCTGTGTTAGCTGTGATGTTAAATTAAGATTTTTTTTCACATCCATGTATATTAAATAACACTTTGTTTAATAGAAAATGTATTCCGGCAAGTGACTCATCAGTTAAATAGTCATCAGTTGGCTTAAATAGCACTTCTGAATGCATGGAGATTTTTCTTAAAAGCTTTTTCTGAACATTTGAAAAATTTCAGCAGCAAGTAGAATCTGATTTCTTCTTTCTTCTTCACATTTGCATCTCAGCATCTTGCAATTTTATTTTGTGGTCAAAATTCTTCTACTAGATATATAGCTCAGATAGCTAGCTTAGATAGCTCAGCCCGGGGAACGTAGCCTTCACAGGCCAAGCAGGTCCAGTACTAAATGATTAAGGCAGTTTCTTCTTTTGAAAGAATAAAATGTTGTGCTCACGCTGTTCACCCAGCCCCCGTGGCGGAAAGAGCTAAATGTCTTAATCTGTGGTAAAGCCTCAGTCTTCCACGTGGCAAAACAGAATGTTTATCTTGTTGAGTTGTTTTGAAAAACTGACACAAAGGTATTGACAAAGTTGCTCTGACAGCCTCTTTTAAGGTTTCTATTAACCTGATATAGCTAATTCATCACCATGGTGTGGTGTAGTAAAACATGAATTCCGTACAATTTTATGTAATACGATTAGTAAATTATAGACTTGTCATTTTTCGCTTAATTTTCAATAAGATGTGATGTATTTGTGAAGACTCACATAAGCTTCCATATTAAAACTGCTATTTTGAAACATCTGACAATTTCAGAATATATTTTAATAAAACTTGCATAAAGTTTTTATGGACTGTAAGTAATAAAGTAATAGGGCCTAACTGATCTACTTCGTTTGTGGGACTTACTTCAGAATGTTGCATTAGGGAGCCTCAAGAATCGTAATTTTTGTGAGTGCTACTGAAAATATTTTGTTAAAAACCTTCTAAGGGTCTGCAGATAGGTTCAATAAATGAATGCTCAGCTGGCACACATAGCTATTTTTCTATCCATTCTAAATGAAATAGCTTTTCACAAATGGAGCACTTACTGGTCATTCATTGGTCATTTATTATACATTGTGCTTAACAAGACCCGTTGTTTAGGGAAAAGAAAAAAGTATTGAGGACCTCCTGCAAATTTCAGAGTTAAAGTTAACTCTGCTGTTGGGGCGGTGGTTGTTGTACCCTTGTAGCACGCGGGAATCACAACAAAAAGGAGAACAGAGCCGGCTCTGTGGGGACTGCTAAAACAGAAATCTTCCTCTATTCTTACACCACCTTATAAACAACATTTTTCAGAATAAAAATAAAAAAATGATCTCTAGCTATTTGGCTGTTGCCAAAATAAGTGTCGAGGGATAGATTTGGGTTTTGTTTGTTTGTTTTAACTGCGATGCAGTTTTTACCCTCCTTTATAATGCCTGCAGATTGGATTTATCATATGCTTGAATTTTTTACCCTTATTTAAATTCCTTTATATTTAAATTGAACTCACTTAGGCGGCCTTCCTACTCATTTACTGTCATTCTTGGAGAGAGAGAAATCTTGCTCTCTTGAACTACTATTTCTTGTGGAAGATAAAGGAATGATGTTAGAGGCTTTTTCTGCCGCAGACACAAAATTTTCATTACAAACATTTTTTCTTTTTGCAAAGAGAATAAAGAAAAATGACCTTTTTTTTGCTTTGAGTTCTAGTGGGGAATGTCATGTTGGTGATTTCTGTAGGACTGTTTGAGTTCTAGCATATAATTGGACATTCTGTGCTTGGCCTTGGTAGCTTTGTAATGTTTAAGACAAATCAGTCAAGATCACCTCTTTTAATACTAATATCTCACATCATATACTCTACAGATGTGTTGTAATGTTAACCATTAAGGCTTTTTATTCTGGAGCTGCCTCATGGATTTTGAAGCAACCCCGATAACCCGTTTCACACCTGGATTTCAGGGGGCTAACGAGAGGATTACAGCAGCAAGCTGAGTTCCCTTTCAGGCTCATTTAGCTTGCTCATGTGAGCAAAAGGATGTGCTTCTCTGAAACCTACTTCGCCTTCATTTTTTTTTCAGTCAAAAGTATTGACATGTGAATGGGCATGTATCGCATGGCCATAGAATTGACTGTTTGATGAAACTAAGGTTTTCTGGTTTAGAGCAGCAGCTAAGATACGTGCAATCAAACAAGATGCTGTGCTTGAGAAAAAGCAGAAGGTGAAGAAGATTGTGGGACCTCAGTGAAACAATAATTCATTATAAAATTCTGAAACTCATTGAGCAGTGCAGATTTTCATTCTACATACACAGAAAACACTGGGAAATGTGTCCCCTGGGGCCAGTATTGGAGCAGTTCCTGTGCCGTTTGGTAGATGGGAGCAGAACAGCAAGAAGTTCTTAAAATATTCTGACTGTTCTGTTGTAACTCTGGAGAATCCTGGTGAATGCCAGTAAATTCTGGATGTGGGAGCCCTGAGCCTAAGTGTAAGTCTATGGGGAAGGCTGGAGTGGGGATATTTGCTCTCACGGTAAGTGAGCTGAGCTGGTTTAGGTACTATAATTAATCTGTGTTTCACCGTATGTCATTCCCTAGGGAACAACTTACCTTATTTCTTGGCGAGATAAAATAGTCTATGATGTAGCCTATGTAGGTACTGATGTCACAACCAAAAATAAAAAAAGAATGTTAACCTGGGTGTATATAACCTAGGCACATGACTTGGCTATACACAGAGTCCATAAAAATCTGAAAATTGTAGAAATACACTTCAAAACCCCATCATCTGTGCCTGTTTAACAACTTAGGAAAATAGGATTAATCACTCATTGTCTTAGAAAAAAAATGTTACACTTAAATAATATTCATTGTGCAGCATTGTAATTAACCTGCTTCACTTCCTTCCAGCTATCTGCTACCATTCTTGCATTTTGGGTGTCAAAAAATGAAAATAGTAGTTTTGTGTGAAATACTTCTTTCTGGTTTGTGTTTTCAGTAACTGCCATGTCAGAGGAGTTGGTTTCTCTCCAGCTCAGAATTCCAGGAATTTTAAGGAGCTGGAAATTATCTGAAGTTGTTCTCAAGTAGTAATCTAAAGTTGGGTAATTTTTAAGGTGTGACACTGCATTCTTCTTTGCAAGCTTATTCTTGAAGTCTGTGGCCCACATTTCTTTTTGTAAAGGAAATAACTCTTACCTTAATGTATCTATTAAAAGAATGAGAATCATTATTACTATTAATTACGTTGCTTCTTTGGCATTAATGTGATAATTGACTTGGTTGCGTGATTTATGAACACATTCCATTTAATGTTGTGGTTTCCTGCAGCTCTTCATGGTTGAATGGGGCATTTTAAAGCTGCTTTCAGTATGGTCACAAGTAAAGGCCATAATTAACAAATTGATGTCAGTGTTTTCTATATAGTTCTTTAAATTTTGCTGGACAAATTACGAAATTCCGGAGAAACACTGTCAGCTGTGTTGGTCAGTTGGAGAAGTTTGTTCTTTGCCCTGCTTGAAGCTCTTCAGGTCAAAAAGAAAACAACTAAAATCAGTGGATATAGCCATATACTTTAGGATTGTGCACATGCTGTCCCAGAGAGGCTGTCTCCTGGGAGGTATCAACTTTCAGATGATGTTTTGATAATGGCCAGGGACTGCTACACTATGTGAAAATGTGTATGTTTCTGAATCGGATTATGTCTATTTTTTTTTCCTGCTTGCCCTGGTAATTGGATTAGTAAATTGTGTTAAGATTCTGTGTCAATTTTAGTGCTCGTGGCCTATTTCCTGGACAGATGGAGCACAAGTTTTGGTGAGGATCTGGGAGCCAAGTCTCTCTGCCCTCATCTTTGCATCATCACATGTCAAGAGCCCTCTCTGCCCTCTTCTCTCCGATGCTCTGCGCCTTCCTCCAGGCACCTACTGGTGCATGTGAGGGAGCAGGCTGGTACCGTGGCACTTTGGCTGGGGCTTGTGCTCTGTGGCTGCTATGGAGCTTATTTTCTTAGGCCCTGCGTGCAGTTTATTGAATTGAGGAGAAAGTTTGGAATTTGCCCCTGTGTTGCCAATGGGAAGAAGAGGCAGCTTCAGCCTTGTTAGTCTTTCCCTTATCAGTCTGTGCCCAGTCTGTCCTATCTGAGACGCCTGCTAATCCCAGGCATCACTGCTGCTGTTTGAGAACCATCCACTGACATTTCCTTGCAGCTGTGGAAGAAGCATGTGCTGAAGAGCAAATGTGGAGAGGAGGGGAAAGCAGAGATTGAGTATGCTGGGTTTCATGTTTCTTTAAGACAAAAAACTTCAAGTATTTGTGTAAAGTAAGCCAAGCACGTAAATGTTACATTGCTCTTAAATCTTTGTATTAGTTAATCTATAAAGAGTTGAAAGCAGCTGTTCCAGATGAATGGTCGCCCACTGATGATGAATGTTTTAACTCACATGGGAAGGCAGAGCAGTCTCGCGCAGTGGAAACATCTGTAAAAGTAACACTACAGACTTCTGTTTTTATCTTCCCTCCCCTTCAGGGTGACTTGAGAGAAATAACAACGGTTTTCAGGGTTGTGTAAAAACTGCTAAAAATATTCTTTATTTTTGTTTCTTTGCCCAGGGCATTTATGTAAGGGATGCACCTCTGAAGGACATAAAAGTGTTCAACTCCCGACGATTTGTAGCTCTGTTTAGTGTGGTGAATGCCACGAAGAGGGATGCTGGCAACTACCGCTGCATGATTCGGACTGAAGGAGGGGTTGGTGTATCCAACTACGCAGAGCTGATAGTCAAAGGTATTTCACAGTAAAATTAGTTTTCCCATGTTCAGTGTGTGAAATAAGGACTTGCTGATTCACTGAGGATATCACCTTGCTGTTGAAGTCGGTAAGAGGCTCAGTAAATAAACTCTGCTTAGGTAAATCTCGAGAGTCTGTGCAGCTGTAACAAGGGAATGGCAGAAGAAGCCTGTGCTAATTAACTGTTTTTTTTCCCTCAAATTACACTGTTTAGAACTTCATTTTGAAGTATATTTACAACATATTTCTTTCTAAAGGTACAAACAGAATATTGACTCTTTACCTTCTATGAGGAGATTGCATTTCAAAAATATTTTTATGTGAAATACGTTTATGTGAAAGAATTATTTGTTGTAAATGAGAACACTTAAAATGCACATGTTCCAATATATGGTGGAAGTTCCTGAAAACTGCAGGAAACACTTAAGCATAAATGCAATGCATGTAAAAATGTCCTTTATTGTTATGGAGAAGCTTGCTGAAACAATTTTAAGGCATTACGTTTGTTTTATGCAATTATAAATTGCATTTTTATTGATTCTTATTTTTATACTTTGGAGGAGCATAATTTTATTTTTATTATTTCAGAGGAAAAATGCAGATTCTGTAGCATGTGGAAGTGCCATGGAACACTGCGATATGTTTTATGTAGGTCCACATGATTGTCATGTGCCTTCACTTCCTCATCAATCGTGTACTTCACAAATGCTGTAATGATTATGTATGTTTATAAAGCCACATGGGATTTGTCTAAACTTTTTCAAAGATGTGATCCCTTTCCTAAATTCCTTAAATGTTTATGATTTTGTTCAGTCAGATTGAATAAGTGAGGTGGGGGACAACTGTTACACTTCAAAGGCTAATATACACCTTGTTCCTGAAATCAATACAGAAAGATGTGAAAACAAAACCGTTACTACAGGAGGAGATCTTTGAAGGACAGGAAGAACAGTCGTGTGCATAAAGAATCAGATGAAAACATAGTTTAAAAAAAAAGGAGTAAAAAGGGTTTCTGTGGAAAAAAAGATGAGGCAAAGTAAAGACAACAAGAGTTTACAATGAGAAGGGCTATAGGCAGGTTAGCAGACAGAGTGTAGGTGAGAATGTTCCTTCTGAATTAAATATGGAAGATGTTTAAGAAGAATTTGAGAAACAGAATAATGGAAAGATCTGGTGATGTGGTTATTGCGTGTGAGATGAGTTTAGCTTCAGGATTTTTTGTTTTAGTTGGTTAGAGAGGACCGAGCATGGGATACAGATTAGACCAGGGAATGTCAGGTCACCAATAGAAGATGCAAGAAGAACCTTAAAGAAGGAACCATCTTCCAGAAGCAAGAATCTGGTTTTAGTTGATGTGTTTTACAAAAACTAGATGGAAACAAGAGAAGAGGATGGAGGATGTGGGTAAGCAATTACAATGATAATATGACAAAACAAATTATTGTATAAAACCTTAGATGAGCTATTTGAATGGACAGATGGAGAAAGAAACAAATAAATAAGAAGTGATGAGAATATAATTATAAGGAATAGTGGAAAAATTGAGGTTATTTCAGCCCAAGGAAAGATAGCATGAAAATAAAAATAAAAGAGTCACCAAAATGAAAATGTATGGAACTCAGTTAAGAGAGAATGAAAGGGTGGATGATGAGCCCCAGCAGGAATGATGAAGCATCTTTCAACAAGAGGAACAAAGGGAGATGAGCGTAAGAGTAAGATGAAAAATAGACTGCCGCAGTGCAGGAAATGCAGAAAGCCAAAGAAGGTTTTGAAGTTTTTTATTTTTTTCTTTAATTTGTTTGATTTAAGGTGTTTAAATTTGAGTTTTCATTTTGCAGAACTGGAGACGAAATTATTTGGCCTGCCGTTAAAGCATTTGCGCTTACCCAGATTCCTTGAGAAAATTTGCACTAGGTGCTCTGAACAAGTCGGTAGCTTTGGGGTGTAATCCCATTAACTCCTTGTACAGGGGCAAAGTAATTATGGTAATCCCCATTGCCTGGCCTGGTGCTGTTACCAGACCACCTGCAGGTCATTCCTTCTGACCTAAAAAGATGGGTTTAAACATTGTGCTCTAAAACCTTAGATGACTCTACTGAATTAGCAGCATTAGTGGCTAATTAGTAAATATACTTTGTTATTGATGGCATGTAATTAAGAAATTGTATTTCCTAATTTCTTTGGCAGTTTTTCTGCTCTGTTATTTAACAGCCTTCAAAGATAATGGATTGATTTCAGTAGAGATATATCTTTCTTTAATCCATTACCATCAATAAATCATGAAAAATGTACATTTACCCATATTGTATGCAATGCTATGTATACTCGGGAATTACTGATGGCTTAATAATAGTGTATATATAGAAGTAGTAGTGTAATTACTCCCCTTTCTGTGTTGGAAACAATGAATCTAATTCTCTTCTCACTTATGCTGGTGTAGCTAAGCTGACTTTAGTGGAATTTCTCTTGAATTACATTCCTTGGGTGTTAGGAGAGTGAAACCTCGTGTTTAGCAGTTAAAAAAGAAAGTTCTTCACATCTATTGTACTCCCCCTCCTTCTGTTTACTAATCCCAGGTTGCAAATAAGTAAATACCATTTTGGATTTTTTTTTTATGTCTTTTAAGTAGGCGTTTGCACAGTAAAATGAGTCACAACTCTGTGCAACTAAATTTTTACTTAATTTCTGCTTAATTTCTACTTAATTCCACTTACTTTCTTATGTAAACCTCCTTAAGGTTTATAGTGCTGCTCTGGAATGATGTTCAGTGGCCCTGGAAATCAGTTATAAGACATTTTGGAATCTGTCAAAGGACTATTAGCGTCAAATCAAACAAACCTAACCTGAAATTGCAAAGGAATAGGTTTAGGGGTTAAATCTTGAGTTGCAAAATGAGAGAGAAATATTTAAGAACCTCCCAAGTGTTCCTGCTTTCGTGGGTGTTTTTTTTTTTTTTACCTGAGGAATGTAGGAATGATTGTAACAAGGTTTAATCTCTATGTAAAAAAAAAAGAAAAGCAATTAAAGAGCTGCCAGTTAATCCCATGATATCTTATTAAAGAACTGTAAACATGAATATTGTCTAGCTAATGAGCAAAAAACCTGTCACTGAACAATTAGTCTGACCCTAAACATGAAGGAAAAAGAATTTTTTAAAAAGTGCTTTGTGCTATCTTTATGCCTTTTAGATGATGGTGAAATAAAGTATTGACAGCTCTAAATAAGTCCTGAAGGGGAGGTTTTCAATTTGCCTAGTGTTTACCTGATAGGAAAGGCTGAAAAGACAAGGGCCTTGTCCTTGTGTGCATTTAACTACACAGTTTCCTCATCTAAGACTGTGTTGAAATATCACTTTGTCCGACGGGAGACATGAAGTCGGACCTGTCAGATCACCCTTTATTGTGCAAAATGGCCCCTTGGATCTAATAGGTGACACAAAGGTAAGCGAATATCGAGCCGAAGGAAAACAGTGGAGCAGGATTGATTAAGTGGATTTGGTGAAGCTAATTAGACTTCTACGTGCAGTCCTAGGTTGGGTTTTTCTTACAGTGGACAGATAGAGCACAGATTAGATTTAGGAGAATGGCATGAGCCTGTCTGAGCAGACATCAGATTATTACGGAGTTGAGACTGCTTATTGAGTTGAAACCAGGTAAAGCTAGGTGGCAAATGGGTTAAAAGGAGTTTTGGTAGGTTTTTAAGTGAGGACATCAAAATGTAGCCATCTGTACTTCTGGGGGCAGAAATTTCTGCCTCTTTTCAAATGGAAGATTTAACACTTTGAATATCAGAGCTGAGTCTGTTTTGGACCCCTAGGAAAAAGAATATATTCCAGAGGGCAAAATAATTTTGAGATCAAGACACAATAAGAAAATAATAAAGACGGCTTATCTGTAGCATCAGTTGTTCTTATTCATTAAATATCACAGGTAAACATATTTTCTTCTGCTCTCCAACTAACCTTCTGTGCTAGATGCTTTTCATCTCAGACCCTTTTCTAAGGGAGTCTCTGTTCCTCTTTTCTAACAGCAGAGTTGGTAATGGGACTTATTTCTAAACTTTCCTCACAGTTCCTACTATAAAGTCTTGTTTTCACTTTCTCATAATTTTGGCAAACAGACTTCAGACTGATATTTTCCAGAATGGGTGCCTGCCTCAGCCTGAGGGTTTCTGAGAAATTTTCAGACAAAACATTTGAGATAGTTTAGCCATATTGGCAAACTTTCCTCAGGAAAGTGCTGAGGCCCCTGGGCTTTTCAGGAGGAATGTTTTTTTTTCAGGAGTCGTAACATTAATAGTTGTGTCGAGAATACTTCTGTTTTCCTATTCTTGTAAAAATCTGTTATAAAATATATTATATATATATATATATTTATAAGCTATTAAAAATAACACTTCTCATTATGTTCCATGGGCTTCTCTCAAATGCCTGCAAAAATCTAGATGAAGGGTAGATCCAGTGAGGAGAATTTCCGTGCGGGCTGATCTGCGCTGTGCTGGATCCAGGCACTGGAGTGGGAAGTTGGAGCTTCCCCATGTGGTGCCCTTGGGCTCTCTGAGCTCCCCGGCAGCCCGGTCAGCGCCGCGAGCTGCCTCGTACGGCTGCGAGGAGGGAGGAGGGTGAGAAGCTGCGGGTTCGGGCGAGACTGTTGCTGTCGGCCTGCGAGGTATGGCGAAGGCGTCTTCAAACACAGAGAGAAGGGAGGGCTCTGCAAGCTAGGGCTACTAGTACTAAAAATAAGGAAGAGGAAAGAAAGCAGCAAACGGGACAGAATCCTGTATACATACGTATATAGGTGCACACTCGTGTATGTGTGCACTCATACACATAAATACATGGGTATGTAGGAGATGACGATGGAAGCTGAGGCTGAGCGAGATATTCGGGAAACTCTTTTTGAAAAGTTAGTCTGCGAATAATTGTATTATTTCAAAATCATTGTTTTTGTTTGTTAAGGGAGGGTTTTTTTGCCCTTTGTCCAGAAATGATGCAAAATGGCCCTGATATCCATTGTTTCCAAAGGGACTGAAGCATTTGCTTATGTTGTATGAAAGTGCAGGAAGATGGAGGAGGAGAGGAAGATGGAGAAAAAATTACTAAAATAAAACTGTTTAATTGAATTCAAGACTATAAAATTATACTTGATTTAGTTTTATAATAATTACATTAGAAGTTATTAATGATGACATAGCACTGCAGATTCTATGATTGATTTTCTTTTTACTACTTCATCTACTCGTGATGCACTGAACAGTATCACTTATCCTGGCATTCTCTTCCTAACAGTTGCTGCTTAATTAAAAAAAAATTAGCTTGCAGGAGAAATACTATTTCCCTCAATGTGGCATGGCCCCTATTCTCCCAACTTATCAACTCAGAAAAAAAAGAAATGTTGTTGGTACCATTAAAGTGGATTTTTTCATTTTTCAAGGAAGCTATTCTGATCTGCAAGCAGACAAGAAATGTCTATTTTTCTCTGGTTTATAACTGAGTTAAACCTCAGAGACTTATATTATCTCAGTTGGCATGTCTGTGTGATGCCTTTCCACTCCCTATTAAAATGTGAAAATTTCACTGCAAAACATAAAGGTGCTGGGGTCTTGCAGAAATTCTGTATAGTTTAAAGCACAAAACAATGTAAACGAGGAGCTGCTGATTCAGGTGTCAAGTCCCTTTTCCGTAAGGGACTCTGCCCATCTCCATTAGTCGCAGCATTACAGAAGAAGTCCCCTGTGCATTAAATCTGTAAAGTGTTAAATTTGAATTTATGGATGAACTCATCTTTTTTTTTTTCAAGTTACATTAATATTCTATTTTAAAACCCAAACTTTAAAGGGTTTACAGTACTAAATAGCTTTGTTTACTTCTGTTTCAGGGTCAGCAAGAAAGATCTCCCATTTAAACTTCTATCATCATCCTGAACAACCACTAGTACAATTTTGTTTCTGCATTTGGTTAAAATAGGTCCTTGTTTGAATGTGCATAACTATAGAGTCACAGATCGATTGTGACATTTACATAAAAGTGTTAATCAGAAAATATTTGTGTGGTATTTATTGGAGACTACTCCAGTGGCTGCCACTAAAACTGTTTTTAATGGAGAAGCTAGAAGAGTACTTTTAGTATTAACCTATATTTCTCCTATGAAACTGTAGTATATGCAGCCTTTGCTGAAGTCATGCAGCTTGAATTAACCTTTTGCACTTTGGTCACAGAGGAATGAAAAATACGCCTGAAAGAATAAAAAGACAATAAAACACTGTCCATTTCAAGTGCTCGTAATACTTGGAATGAATTGGTGTAACCACTAACCTCTGTGACCTAAGTCCTGAGTTTGCATTTTGAATGGCACTTAAACAGCCTCTGCTAACATTTGAAACTTGAAAGTAATTAGCTGTTCTTTCAGCATGGCTAAGTAAATGCCTTAGGATGCTCTATAAAAGGTCCGTTTCATGTCTTGGTCCACAAAGCAGCCTAACAATTTCAACTGAAGCTAAATCATTTTGAGAGAAGTCAGAGCTGTTTCAAGACATGCTGTCACTGTATGAAGCTGTAGTTTGTATACTTCAGGAGCTATAAATTCGAGGACATCAGTTGGCCATATATTGTTGCTGACATAGCAGCGTTATCCATAGTGTTTTGAAAAAGTACACAGTGCTGCTCTTTTCTGTATGTGCTAGAACCTGCTGCTGTATTTAAGATGGCTTTATGTCAACTCTGAACAGTAATAATGAGCTGACATCTTTGGAGACTCTCTGGGACCATGACTTCTAGTTGCCAATAGTATCATGTTCTTTGTGATGGTAATAAATTGGTTTTCTTGTATAAAGCCAGTGCCTATATCTAGTATTCTGGAGTGTCACGTTTCAGCAATTGCTGAGAGATTGCTCAGATTTAAGCCTTTGCAAAGGTGTAAGTGTTAATCAGAAACTTAGCACTGGTCTGAGGCGTAGCTCATCTTCAGCTGTAGTCTTCAATGCATTTCATACTTTGTGAGTTAAGTCCTCACCCCTTTTTTCTTTAAATAATGTCAGAAAGGAAACATATGCAGAATGCTCATATGCTTGTCAAAACAAAAACTGCTGTTTTTCAGAAAATATTGAACATCTAATCCCAGAGGTCCTTTCTCCCCTGTGCTTCATTCATTCACCTTCTTTGATTTACCTCTGGCTTTTGTTTTTGAGAAGTTTTTGAGAAAAACAGCAAATACATCTATTCAGCTTCCTGTTTGCCTGTGTGTGTCTTGATGCTTTGGGAAATAGTTAGCAGAAGAATAGGATAAATCTTTATCTATAGCTGAGAGAAGACAAATGTTCTACTTCTACCAAATACTAGCATTTACAAGGTGTTTGCAGTGTTTGCTGATAAGTACGTTAAGAATATTGTGTCCAAACCTGCTTTATTTCGGTGGCACGGCTTTGTTCTACTTGAGTATATTTAACCAATGGGTAGGTGAATTGTAGGCTGATGTGATGGGAACATCAACATGTGATGTGAGGAAACATCAGCAGACTAATTTTATGGATAATGAGCAGGGGAAGAACTGAAAAAAAGAAGAAGGTGTGTTATTTTTCTGTGAGAAAAAGATGGTCTGCAAATTACTTCTGTACTGCAATTTAAAAGAGGATGAGATGTCCATCTTATAATAATGTGGTTTTAAAATTTTGCTCACTGTAGTTGCAATTTCTTTCTATGGTGATTCCTTCTGTGTAGTCTACTCTAATGTAGCATGCCACTCATTGTTTATGCTAATATGTTAGAAGCAGAAAGGAATAGCAATATAATTAAACATTGCTACTTCTTGTAACTTGTTTTGCTGTAGAGCCACCTGTTCCCATTGCTCCACCTCAGCTGTCCTCGGTTGGCGCCACGTACTTGTGGATACAGCTGAACGCCAATTCCATCAACGGCGACGGGCCCATTATTCAGCGGGAGGTCGAGTACCGGACGTCCAGCGGGAGCTGGTACGACATCCAGCCTGTGGACTCGACGAGCTACAAGATCGGGCACCTGGACCCCGACACCGAGTATGAAATCAGCGTCTTGCTCACCAGACCAGGGGAAGGAGGGACGGGATCTCCTGGCCCAGCTCTTAAAACAAGAACAAAGTGTGCTGGTGAGTACTAGCAAGCAACAGAATGTTGCTGACATCCTTCTAGAATAGAAAATAGGTTGTTTCACTAACAGCTGTTACTGTCAACTTTAAACTATCAGGTTGCAAAAATTAAGACTGAGGGCCTCTAAGTATTGCTTCTGGGGTATGTTGTTAACATTTGCCAACTACGATGACCTTGAAACCAATCTCTGGGACCACAGTAGGCTGCAGATCACATCATACCTGTTCTTGCCTGAAAGTGACCGTGTAGAGTGCTGTGTGGCTCAACAATTTTTGCTCTCAGCTCCACCAGGTTCCTCTAAAATCTCTCCATTTCATTACAGCTCCTCTTTTCAGTGTAGGTTTAGGGGCAGATTGGTTTGTCCCTTCTTTTAGTTATTTTTTTCTTGTCTTTTTTTTTTTCCTTTTTCTTCCAGTTAGACTTTAGAGCTTCAAGCTCGACAGGAGTTTTGCTTGTTTTGGATATGTTGTTCTTTTTTTTTTTTTTTTTTTTTCTTCTTTTTTGACTTTTGAGCTTCTTTCTTTACTGGAGTTTTTGATATTTTTTTTTTTTTTTTTTTTTTTTTTTCTGTTTTCAATGTCAAGCATATTAAATCTGTAGATAAAGTGGAAAGAGATTCTCTGTAAGAGCAAAAGTATTTACTGTTATGCCTCAATTAGCAGACAAGGTGAAGGCTGCTTTCCTAAGTGACTGACAGTGTGTCTGTTCATTAACTGAGATAGGGTGTTTTTTATGGTGCAGTATGAAGAGTTTGGCTTCTGTTTTGTGATGTTATAATTAATAGTCCTGACCTCTCCCCGTACAAAGCAGACCTATTGCACAAAAACAATTCTACAGTCGTCTTCAGGAAAAGTATCAGTGATATTAATTGAAGATTTGGTGCCTGGAAAAATAGACCTGGATTTTGGTCATTACTGTTTTTCTGCAGTATTTTGAATCTTCTTTCAGCTACCATGAATTTGATGGAAGACAAGTCATAGTGTCATTTCCAGCCGCAGGAAACGAAGTTAACATCTTCTATTAGCTTATTGATGCTAATATTTTTAAAGAACTAAGTCTATATTTTTGTCCTTTTAACAGTATCAAAAATATTTACCTATTTTAGTGAAAATAATTATGTATTTTCGTTACATGTGGAAGTAAGTAGCTTCTCAAAAAAACATCTTGTGACCAAACGATGACAAAAGGGTACTTTGAATTCGCTGGTATAATGCCAAATATATAATGAAATATATTACAGGCAGGATTATAGCATTATTTTTTGAAGATGCAAGCTCACATAAATACTGACAGTTTTTTATTCTTTTCATGTTTTTTTCATTCCCATAAGGAGAGGAAGAACGTAAGATTTAATGAAAATACTAAAAGGCAATACACAGTAGCTAAGTATTTATAAGATTTTCTTTATTAGACTAAAATAACTTCAGCTTAGTCAAATTAGGACATAAAATTAATTAGAACGCCTTTCAGGAGGGTTTCTAGGTCACTATGCCTTTCATAATAATATAAAAAATTATCTGTCTAGACAAGGTGCTGTATATACTTAATACAGAATCACTCCAGGTACATTAAATTTAAACCAGTTTTTCTCATATTTTCATTGCTTGCTCATGATTAGATAAAGCAAGTTTAGATACTGTCTGAGAGAACCTAAGGGGTTGGAGAGAGAAATTCAGAAATTTAATTTTATTTGAGACCATCCTACGCTTTCTAGGCATATCAGTGATAGATACTGTGGAGTATTAAGGCATGCATTCAATCTCATAAAACACTGTGCACTGGAAGTATTTTATTGCCTAGTAAACTCTTGTAATATATCTGCGTTATTTGTGTTTTCATTAAGCTAAACAGTAACCCTCTTAAATTAAATGCAGAAAGTAATGGCTGACTGAAAAATTTAAATTGAATGACGATATTAAATCTGTCTCCACAAATTGACTTTTTTATAGCAGGAGATACTACTTTGAAGGTGTAGTGGTTATTGGTTAACTGCTAGCAAGTGGCATGCTAATAACTGGCCTGAGGGGTTAAAAGGAGATGCTGATAAACTAATGACAATATAATTAAGTTGGGTAGGAGGAAAATACTGCTGGTCTCCAAAGCATACCATAGAATTAATAAAGCAGGAGTCTTTAAGAGAAGAGTCATTGCACCTTTTTAATTACTGTGATAATTGTGAGCTGCTTGCCTGTTCCCGTGGGGCCTAGTGAACCACTTGGAGAGTTGGAGCAGTATGCTAGATAATCTTAATAGTTCTCCAAAGCATCTGAAATATGTTTTCATTTTAGCAAAATGAGGTTCCCGAGACTTGTAATAGACAAGTGAGATCTGTAACTTTAGTAAATAAAACCATCTATAATTAGAATGCAAAGGAAATGAAGAAAAAAATCTCTCCAGACCTGGCGGCATTGCCCTCATTGGAGCAGTTTTTACATCCTTTTTGAAGTGCTTTGCTTTCTTCTGATGAAATGTAATATAGAAATGTAAGTGCTCTTTCAGTGTAAGGCTGAGGAATAACATTCAAATCTGTATTCGTTTCAATCCAGAATGTGGAGTTTACATTTGAAAAGCAGAGAGAGTTGGCAGGTTTTGATCATAGTTAACTCCATCTGAATCAGACTTAGAGGAAGGTTTTCCTAGTGCCAAGGTCTGCCTCAGTGACTTGAATCTGTGTTACCTCTTGGTGGATTCACTTCTGTCTCCCCTTGCAACTGGCATATCACTGTGGTGTTAGGAGCCCAGAACACTGCTACTATTTAAGAAAAAAAATGGAGGCCGGGGATGTGTGACAGAACATTTCCATAATACTGTAGGTGTCAGATTACTCTGATGGACGTTCTCTGTCGTGTTTGTTTATTAAGTGAGAATTTCAAAATAATGGCCCACAATTACAGTTATTTAAGGGCATTACATCAGACTCCTTCACAGCTTAGACACTGTTATCTGAGAAATGCAAATGTTAGCTCGGTGTTGGGCTCACCAATTATTTTCTAGGCAGAGAATTCACAAATGTCCGGTACAAAAAAAGGAAGTAACGGGAGTGTTTTAATTAATGTTGCTCTCTTTTGCTATCCCTTCTACCCATCACCTCAATTTATCGTGAAGAAAACTGGTACTGCCAGTTCAACGTAGCTCTTAAATCCCTGCAACAGATTGGCTGTAAACTCTCTGTTACTCCTAGAAAGCTTGTCACAGTCTGGAAGAAGAGCAGAGGAACTCTTTCAAATACCTCGTCCCAAAGTTTACTCTTTTTGCTCACTCTAGCTACAACTGGGCAACTTTTTCAACACATCCAGATTACTTCCCTGCTTTCTGTTTATCCTTGGCGTTGCGAAGGCGTCACTGATGTGTTCTGTTAACCTCATCTCCTGATGCCAAATCCTGAAAATGTTTGGAATATAGACTTGGACAAGAGCAACAAGGCTACTTTTGTTTGGGAATGTTACCCAAGTTGTGTGTTTTCCCCTTTTCACTGTTAACAGGGGGGCATAGCTTCTCAGCATATAAGGTCTGTAGCCAACTCACAAACTGCAGGCAAATCCAGTGTTCACAAAGACAACATACATTCACTTGGTCAAAAGCTGTAAGCTGATGCAAAACCAACTCTCTTGTTTTCCCCATCCTCCTGATTCAGAAATTCCCTACAACTTATTCAGTACTTGCCTACTTTCACTGCATTAGGTCAAACAGGCAACAGGGTCTTTAGGCAGGTGATCCTGGGTAGCAGCTACCTGGAGCTAATGCTCCGTGCCCCAGGGCATGAAGCAGTGTCCAGGACCTACAAGATGGGCAGTTTGCAGCTCCTGGTGTGTGAGATTCAGAGTAACCCATTGCCCTTGCCATTGTTTTTTCCCATTTTTACTCCCCATGCCTCCTTCCCATCTTCTGTCATTAACTCCACGGTTGTGTCTCTGTCAGTGTTCACGTTCTGTTCTGTGTTGAATCTCAGAGGTACTTGTTTATCTCCATAGCCTTGCCCATTCTATATCCCATCTAGGGAAGGCACGTTCTTTCCTGAAGAAGCCTGGAATGGGCCTTCTGCGTCCCTGGGCTTTTTGAATCTTTTGGCTGTTTTGTCTCAAGAAAAGAAGGATCTTTGTGTCACTGGGAATTAAATTCTTCCTTCTTACTGCTATACCTGTAGGGATTGCTTGTGAAAGGTTTCCCTTTTTCCTGTCATATAATAGTCTTAATAGCACTTAGTTTTGTGGCCGTGAAAAAATATGAACATGAGCTGTGCTGTACATAATTTTTCACAGCTCTGCCCCACAACTTAGCAGTTTTCTCAGAAGTTGGAGCCCCGATTATGCAGCTGTGTTGTATCAGAGCTTCCCTTTGGGGTGCCAAGGCCAACACCTCGAGGAGGAGGCTGCAGGCTCTGCCCCACTTTGCCTTCCACGGCAAAGCTCAGTGGTATTGCTAAAGTCACCCTTGCAAAACTGAGGCTATAGTAAATGTTAGCAGGAAATGGACTGCAGGAACTCTACGCTGAACTCCTGGCACTGAACTCTCATTTCATGTAGTCTTTTATTGCGGAAGCAGTTTACAGTTTAAACAGAAATTTGAAATAAAGTGTAGCTCCCGTATCATCTATTCACCACATGCCTTTACGATATACAAGCCATTTCCACTTAAGATCCACTGTCTTAGAAGAATAAAATGCAGCATTGAATTTTGTGCAGCAGAGCAGATGAATAGTAGCCTCTGGATGTGCAGAAGATGAGCTGATAAATTTTAACAGAATTTCAAGAAAATGTTGTCTAGTGGGATGTATATCCATGTCATTGTGCCAGTTTACAAAGTCATGCATCTTTTTGGAAATGGATGTCACCAAAACACAACTACTGTTCACCTGTGCCTATTATAAGAGTTCTTCCTTGGCAGCCATGGGTCAAAAAGAGAGGAAGAACTCCAAACTCTAAAAGAAAATATCCTTCAATTCAGCACTCTTTCTGTTTGACTGCAGTGAATTCAGAGAAAAGCAGCTGCCACCATGACAGCAATTAAATTTTCCGGGACTGGGAGATATATCCTAGCTTACAAAGTGGGATATGTGCTTACAAGCTGGGGCATATCACAAAACATATACACTGTATGTCTGTCTTTCCCCAAGGCTGTTTGGACAACGAGGGTCAGCATGATGGAGAGACTGTGTGCCATAGTTGAAGGCTCCTGCTCTGCAGCATCCTCACCACATAAGTGGTTGCCAGTATGAGGGAACCACAGATGTTTCCATATCTTTTGGAAAGCAAAGAAAAGCAAAACAAAATAAAATAATATAAAAAAAAAAAAACTAATGGGTCATTTGCTCTTGCATGCCAGGTGCGCCTTTCCTTCACTGGGGAGTTCCCAGGTTCAGTGTTCAGTGAGGCTTCCCACTGTGCCCACAAGCACATGTTGTAGCATCAGGCACTAAACCAGCTGGTGTCATGTAGTAATTAGTGATCCCTGCAGTTCTTGATCTTCACCAGCCTCCAAATACATCTTTTTGGTTCTGTTGCAACCAAACCAAAGTTAATGTCCAGTGTAACCAGAAATAATGTCCAATAAGATGGAGTTTTCTTAGTGGAGGAACAGAAAATTTTCCACCCCCGTTACGTGCAGGGCAGCTATACTTACAGGAAGAGGACAGGAGAATCGTTGCATTCGTGGTCTTCTCTTTCAGACACACATAAGTAGTATACACATGCATGTATATTTGTGAAATGTAGATAAGCTCTGATGACTATCAGGACATGGAATTTGAAACCTGGTATTTAGATCTGTATGTTTCAAGGAGCTATTCATTACAATGTGGAAAAGCACTTAGATTTCTTTCGTGACAATTATATCTGCTTTAATAGAAATGGGAACTACATGTTCGTAAAAAGAAGTGTTGGGTAGCACAGTCTTTCATCATGTGAAAAGCAGTCATACAAAATGAGCCTTGGTTCTTCACTTTATTAGATTCCCATTTCAAAACATTTGTGAAGGAAGAAATTAACCTGCTCTTTGAGACAAATGAACCTTCACCATCTCACAGGAAACCTGCGGGGCAAAATTATTAATTCCTCGTCTGCCAAGTACAGTGAATGTGTAGAAACATAATGACCCTTGAGAAAAAAAGTAGATAATATAATTTCTCCTATGACACAGCTCCATCTCCAGATTTGTTGCAATCTTTTATTAATTATAGGGATAAGCTCAGAGAAACACTCTCAAAGATTAATTCATCCAACTTTGATTCAGGAAGAATTTCTGAATACTGAGTAAAAGACTAAGTTGGCAGGGTACTGGCTTAAAAAAAGGTCTGTATGTAAGCACCTTTAACAGAAGGGGTAAAGTAGGTGTACTTGTCCCAATATATTGATATTCCTTATTATATACTATAAAATATTCCAATATATTGATATTAATTTTATCCCTTTTTAAAGAAATTGAACATGAATTGTACTTTGGGCCCCTCCTTTAAATTATGTTATTAGTACAAGTTACTGAAGGTTGAAATAAGTGGATTTTTACTCAAAAGTGATCAGAAACTCAGAGTAGGGAATGATTTGGGGCTGGAAGGCTTCTCTGGGGAGTTCTGCAAGTGCTTTGAACTTTCAGTTAGCACCTATCTGCCGAACACTTTCTCCCCTCTTTCGAGGGAATTTTCACATCATTTCACATCCTAGTCATTAGACTGGGAAAAGATGCCAAACTGTATTCCAGCTACATGCAAACTTTATTTATTAATAATGCTATCTTTATCAAAAGTGTTAGCAAATGAACAAGGAAGAGATGACTTTTCCTGTTAGTGTAGAGGGTTTCATGCTTAACCAGAATGAATCGTGACTACATTTTATACATTTGAAGTGGCCTAAGTATATTTACTTCTTCAATTTATATCTAAAAAAAATGTAAAAATATATGTAGGCCTAAGAGTGTGTATGAATTTGTATGTAGGCATATATGTAATGCATATATAAATGGAAGCATATCCCTGACAACCAAAGAGGATTTAGGCTTTGAGACCTACAAAATTACAAAAACATTTGTAATGTAACAGTGTAGTGGTAGTAGTAGTAATAACTACTACTAATTAGCAGTACAAACTAGTAGTGCAAACTTTAGAAGTGCTACATTAATTCCCCAAGCTCATGTCTTTTGTGTATGCTGTGCTTGCAAAGAAAATCTGTTAATCCAGAGTTCTGGAAAGCAGATGTACCATAACCTTTAAAGGAATCCTGGTGACTGACTACATAATGTTAAAATTGCTTTTGTGGATCTAACACCCAGAGAAACAAGATATTTCATCATCCAAGAGTTGTAGCAAAAGATAGTGGCCTTGTGCTAGGCCCACTGTTCATAGGGATTATAATAAAGAGAAAAGGCACTCTCATTTAAATGCTGTTTAACAGTCAAGTGACTATATAAAGAAGTAAACACAGGATTTATTCAGGAGGAAGTTATTTAGTTAGGGTTTATTTAGAGGGAAGTTTATTTAGAAGAACAAGTTTCATTAAAAAAAAGAAAGAGTGGTCTACAGAGCTCATCTGTATTAGCAGCCAGGAAAATAAGTTATCCCATAGGCAATTGCAGTCTAATTTCCAAAGGATCTGCCTTCTGATTCTCTCCACTTTATGACAGCAGTCCTATTTTCCTTGGTCTCCAACTATCTGAAAATCAACTCTGGGCAGGTCTATGTGAAATTTGGTTAAACTTGAAACAAGCTCTTTGGTAGAAAATTCACCAGTGTTTTTAAAGGATATTAAATGATGCAGATGGAGGAACAGACAGGCGTCCTATTCTTTTTGTATTGCAACACTCATCCTTTCTGTTTGGGGTTTCAGACCATGTGCTCTCTTGTCTTGCAGCTTTGGTCAGCTATAAAAACATGTACTGCACAATTCTGCAGAACATCTGTCATGCGTGAAGCATCCAGAAAAACTATATAGAAACACTGAGCAGTTTAAGCTGAGAACCCTTTAATTTCCGTGGTAGATTAAAAAAAAAATAATATAAAAAAAAAGTAAATCCAAAAGTTTGCAGCCTGAGTGGTGAGTTAATTCTAGCCTTCAAAGAAAAACACTGACAGTCATCTCAGGTGCTCTGCTTTGCAGTGCTGCTTCTGTTACAAAGGCAGATGGTTGTACAGAGAATTCAGCCTAAGCTACAGAAAGCACGTTTTAGGAATATCTGACTCTTTTGCTTCTTGTCATAAACTACAATTGCAACTTTAGAGTCTAGGCTCCACAGTGGAGATACAGGCTGAGATCTAAAATCAGGGAAGAACCTGGTGAAGAAATATCCTGACTCCAGAAGAAAAACTCTTTCTCATCTGGCTGCTGGCCTAAAACGCTAGCAGATCAAATGTTCTAAGTGCACAGTTCTGTCCTAGAGGCTAAAGACCTCTTTTAGCCAGCAAATGTGCATCGCATTCCTGTGTAAAATTATAGAAAAAAAAAAAGAAAATGAGACAGTTCAAAGCATGCTAGACATCAGCTGTCCTCCAGTAGCTTTATAAAGAGTAGTTCTGTTTGGAAATGCGTTTAATTATTGCTGACTCCTTTGGTTAGGCATGAGGAGTATCCCTTTGGAAATGAGGGCTCTTCCAGGTTCTTGTACAGGCAACATGAACCTGATGGAGGGAATTTGCTCTCTTTTCTCTTCCGCTATCACATACTGACATGGATAAATGAATTGAGCCCAGTGCAATTAAAACACTTGACTTAGCAGTTTTGAGCAAGCACAACGTTGTGTAACTGAAAGGAAATAAGAAATAAATTTGGGGATTTCAGCATATAGCATAAAAATGAACTACTATATTAAAAGAGCAAAAAGCAGATTTAGATAAGACTGCCCATAAAGTTATGATTTAAGAATCCTGCATTTCAATACTCTCATACTTTCATCTATTGGATGATCTTTTCTAGAGTGAGATGTATAAGAAGTCTCATGCAAAATACTTCTAACAAAGAACTGTGTTTGGAAATTTATAATTCTGATGGCAGCATTTAGCTGCCTTTCAGTGTCTACCATCATTTAAGCATCATTTTTATTGAAGCTATTAAAATCTATCTGTGCACTTGGTTCATGCTTTTTCATTATGTTTAGCCTGATCCAATTCCTTGTAAAGAAAAAAAAAACACACCATTTTCTTTTTGGAAGGGGAAGGTTCACTTTCATCCGTTAATTGATTATTCTTGACTGACCAAAGTTTTCTGCAAGTGTTTTGGTTCAGAAATTTTTCTGTCGAAAATTATATCTTTTAGTGTTATATGTAGGGGAAAATGCACATAAAGCAAAAAGGCTATGAAAAGTATTGGATCTTGGAAGTGTCTTTTAATTTATAAAATTTTATATACTTCGGAAACAGAAATCTACCTGTCAATTGCCCTTTGTTTTGACTGTTTTCACAAATGCTTTGTTTGCAATTAGTTGTAAAAAAAATAAAAGCCAAAAACTATTCAATAATTTATTTAATTACTGTTGCCTAGTGTTGAATTTAAGAGCATGACCCAATGTTTAACTGACATGTTTGGCCAAGTAAATGACAAAAAATAACTTTTAATGACCTGAACATAATTATAGATGACTTTGGAATGACAACTGGCAAAAATTGTACTATAATTAAATTTCCATTATAAAAGTTCCATTTTTTTTCCTGACATGTAAAACTAGATTGTGAAGAGTATTCATTTATATAAGAAGAAGAATTAGAGAGCTATAATTTATAATTCAGGATAATCAATGAAAGCATTTCTTTTGTCAAAGAATCTTTCACTGCCAAATAGCATTGCATTGTTAGTTGTTTAAAAAGAAACTACAAATTCTTTCATTATTTATTTGATTTTTTTTTGTAAAAGTAGATGAAAAATTCTACTCGTTGAATCATGTGTTGCAGGAATTCAGCATAATGCAATACAAATAGGACTTTTATGTCTTTTTTTCTTTCTGAACATTAACTTTGCCTCAGTCAAAATCCAAGACTATTCATTGAGAAGTAGAGTCTCTATAACGGTATCTTGTCAAGGTTCTGGTCTGTTTTCTGTCTGCTCTTGAACAGAGTACTTTCTATTACAAGAAGTGATAATATCTTTTGATTTTCAGATTTTCCAATTATTAACTGAGATGGACCTTCTGCTTTTGAGTATTGGAACCTCATAATTTTCATGCTTTACCAACATTTTCTATAAAAGATCACAGAATTACTGATAATGCAGCTGAATGTTGTAAATGACTGAAGAAGTAGGTGAATATTGAATAAGCGATGAGAAACCCATGAATACAGAGCAGTTTTCATCTCGCTGTTTTGTGTTGCTAGCTATGAGGTGTTGTGTACTTAATGAACCAAGTCATTCTGGTTTGTATGTGGGGAACAGTATATGAAAAGGCAAGACATACAGATTCAGGATTCTAATCATCAAGAGCATGCAAAAAAAATGAAATTCTGTAATACCAGTGTGTTGATGTAATACAGTTCTGTAACCACCAGGCCTAGAGCAGTGTGGAGAAGGTTGAATCGGAAATAACTGATTTGATGGGAGGAAGCTGTAGTGATGGACATGTTACTCTGCAGAAGGTGTTGAACTGCCCTTGCTAGAGAAGTTTTACCTCATGAGTTGGCCAGGCAACCTACAGGATCTCCTTATATCAGAGACCTTGTCATGGATAAATAATAGCCATTTTATGGGGAGAAAGAGTGAAAATACGATGAGGTTACCCTGTTCATTCCCGCACAGCCATTTAAAGGGAGCTCCAGCAAAGATTGCCATTTTACATAAGAGCACACTGGCGTTAACCAGTTTCTCAGAGCTCCATGGCAGAGGCAGGTGGGAACAACCGGGCAACTTTCGGGATCACTGAGTCCACTCACGTGCCTGCGTCAGGTGACCCTTTCATGCATTCAACTTACTCATTTAAGCTCCATATTTAAAGAAGTATTTTGTGTGTTTTTCTGCTACCTTTGTTAATTATTGCACAAGTCTACCCATCATCCAGAAAGCCTGTAACTACACCATCTGGTTATTAAAGAAGGAAAAAATGTACCTGCCATTATTCTCAAAATGGGATTCTCACATTCCCTGGAAACTCAGTACTAAGTAAAAATCTCTTTGGCCTTGCATGGTAATCTGTAACAATTCAGATATTTCTTCTCCTTTAGCACCACAGAATAGTTTTGTATGAATTTTCCAAACCTAATTTATTTTATTCTATATTGCAGTGACATAATCTTTGCTAAGTAGTTTGTGTAAACGTATGTGTTGCACTGAGAACATAAAACAACCCACTTGTTCTTTTTCCTATAATGATGGTTTTCAAAAACTGTCTCCTAAAATTCAAAATGATAATTTACTTCTGTGTGTATTGCCATTTTACTGTTAGTCTTTTGACTTCCAGACCACTGCTTATGAAAGCAGTCAACACTAGTACCATAACATTCGTCACAGCAGTCCTGTTCTGCATTGCTCCTGGTGCTACGTGCTTAGCCGCTTCTTCTACATTACTGCAGATTTTTGAGTCTGGCTTATATATTCCCTTCTTTCAGATCAGACTCCAGGCTCTAAGCTTTACAAGCTTATTTATGCCTTGATGGTTTCAGCTGTGCTGTTTGCACATAGAAAACATCTTAAGCTTTTATTCTGCCTTTGGAGCTTTACAGCTATCCAGTCATCTAGCGGGTGCGATGGGAGGTTTCTGTTCAAATATAAAAGCTGGAGCTGTTTTCTTCTATGGACAAGCATAGGGGCATGGCCTTGGGTGGTTTGCCTCATCTCCTGTAATGTTTCTAGTCTAACAACTGGTTGATGTGACAAGCTGACCCAGCAGGGCGGCACTCATTTAGGGGTGCATCTAATACAGGTGCAGAACTGGATGGAGCAAAACCTTATGAAGTCCTTGAACCATACGGAGGTGGTGTCGTATTCATTTCTAAAATTCACAGTTTCATAAACCTGAGTTTATTTTTATGAACGTGGTTAAAGGATTTCTTCTTTCTTCTGAATTTTCTATCCAAGATCTTCTCTAGCTCAGATGAGATGATGGGGCTATTAAATGATTGCTAAAAATGGTTAAGATTGAACAGAATTACCTTAACCTTGTTCTCAGAAAAAAAAAAATGAAGTGTTTGCTGTATTTGCTGTTTTCAAGCCTGAGGAAAGAATCATTTCAATATAAATAGTTAATATTTGGCAGATTTATGTAAACAGTTGACAAGGCAGGCTGCTGAAGAAATTTATATGAAAACTTAGCTATATGCAGAATGCATGGGTGGCTATACGCCCATACTTGCTTATACTAATTCCCATGCAAAAGGTCAGTGTTAAGCTTACAAAATTAATTCTCACAGGTATTTATTTGCTTTACTTTGATGATGCCAGGCTAAAATTAACTATTTAATATCTATCAGTTAAAGTATCAATGCAAATCTTTGATCCTATTTGGTACTCAGTGTGAAAGAATATGAACTACTCAGATACTCTTTAAAAAGAGTTAAAGTGATGTCACTTGCCCTCAGCAGTATCAGATTTACCGTGAGTTCAGATCAGCTCCATTTGAACACTTATGGGGTGCTGAAGCACCACATAAAAGGTGGTAAAAGTAAACAGCATGCAGTAAAAGCAGAGAGTGTGAAGACGTGAAGAAAAATCATTTTTGCCAATTTGGAGTTTAAGATTCCAGGAATTACTAAAGTTCCCATAGGACTAGGGGAGAGCCTTGCCAGTGTTGCCAAACTGTTAGATTTGACTTTTTTTTGTGCCCCGAATAAAGCCAGTAGCTGCAGCATGCTGCAGCACCGGCTGGCTGTGGCCGAGGCAGCCTCTGGCTAGACGTGGGAGCTGTGGCAGGCCAGGCCGTGTAGCTGCTCCCAGGTTATGACTGCCCAGAGCTGCCTTTCCGGCAGCCTTCTCCGGGCTCTTCGTACAGAGAAGCAGACAGGGAAAAAAGCTTCTTCTGGCGTGTGGGAAAGGGGGGCGGATGTCAGTGTACAGTCTCCTCCGGAGAGAGTCTGCTCGGGTCAGGTAGCATCTTTATGGATGAGGATCAGGAGACCCTGGAGCTTTTGCTCTGGCAAATGTTAAAGTTTTGCTTTGGCTGCCGCTTCCGAACTCATTCCAACCTGGGCCTGCGTTTTTGCTGATTTCTAGCATTTTCTTTTGCTCGTGTCCTTGGAGAAAATCTCTTTCCTCCGTCTCGTTAACTTTCACAGTGTAGTCATCATGTTTGATGCCGGTTTTGGGCAGCTTTTCTGGTCTAAGCTGTGTTGCACAATAGGTTTTGTGGGTGTAGTCCTGGAAGGCACAGTTGATTAAGCAGTAATTCAAACAACATTTGATTTTTTTTTTAACTAATAATAATGTATTGCTGAAAAATAAATTCTGAGACAAGTCTAAGGCATTTATCGGGAGTAATTAGAGAAGCAAAGTGGAAATGTTTGTTTTCAAGGTACTAATAAATAATCTGATTACACTGTATAATTGTGCTAGCATCATGCTGTTATTTCAAGTAATTTTATTTTGGAGAAAGTAAATAAACCAGTAAGACTAGCGTAATTTTGGCTTGTACAATCAAACTTAAATGGAAAGGTTTTGCTAATATTCTTCCAATAAACTTCACACTGACTTCTCTTCAGAGTTGTTATGCATAACGTGAGTAAATACTGTGGTCCATTAGAGAGCTTAGTCCATATAAAAACAACAGATTTTGCTCCTGTAAGCTTATTTTCCAAGATATGGCAGAACTATTTGAGAATTTCCCACAGATTGCACATGTGCTACTAGAAGCCCTGCTTGTACTGCTCAGTGATTATCTTCAGTCATTTCTGCTGTCATCCATGTGGTAGGACAGGCTTTGCAAGAGGGAAATTCGGCACAGGATCCAAATCAAGTGTTCTTATTCCTTAAGTAAACTCTTCCCTCTCCCCTCGCTAGTCCCAGGGAGAGCAACCTCNCCAAGTGTTCTTATTCCTTAAGTAAACTTCCCTCTCCCCTCACGACAGACTAGTCCCAGGGAGAGCAACTTCCTGCATCTTTGTAAGTACCCACAAGGCACTTCAGAGGCCAAAATTAAGTATTCTGATATAAAGATAGTATAAAGATTTCTGCTGCTGTAAATTGTGTAAAGACAAGTCCAAGCTATTGACATATCAGTCCTGGGCCTTTTTTGGTAAGATTTAGAAAAGAGTTTCAGTTATATTCCTGAAAGAACATGTAATGTGTATGTAATGCCTCTCCATTTTTTAAAAACTTTAAAATGTTTTCAGGATAGAGTTTCTGTACCCAATACAGCTAAACCATTGCTAGCCAAAAGCCACTGCAGCCCATCACTGCTAGCCAAAATAGATTAGAAATTACATTACGTATACCAAGATGAATTACTGCTGTATGTTCTCATAGTGTTTTGATCTCTGAAAACTGTAGCTTAGTTTATACATAGACAACAGTTGGAAGAACAAAGTTGTGATTTTGGCCATGGACCCTCCAAATGAGATGAGAAAGACAGCAAAAGGCTTTTAAGCAGGCTGCTGGGGGCTGAAAAAAAAAAGAAAAATATAGGCATGCCAGACCTCCACCTTCCTTACTGAAATATGTACTATGTTTGGTAGATCCAAATCTGAGATGCATTAAAGTATGCTGCTAATGTTTACTAAATTATTCCTAGAAGATCCTTCTGTGCTGCCTGTTTCTTCATTTCCTTTCCTCTTGGGACTGCTTACTTGGTCTCCTGGTGCACATATAGCTTCTGATTCCAAGAATTACTTTTCAACCATCACTGTTTAGCAGAGAATCAACTTTGCACCTAAATTGTAATTCTTCTTTTGTAGAACTATGAAGCTTTTTTATGTTTTCAAAGCTTTGAGTTTTCATGGGATAGTATAGGTTTGGTTTAGCAATGACCACAAAAATTTCCCAGCCCTCAGATACTTGAATCTTGGGTTGAGATTTTGTGAATTTTTCAATGGGCACCTACATTTCTCCTTAGTTTTACTTGTGAAACATCAGTGAAGCTTTAACCAAGTGACTCTTTTTCAGTTATGAGCTGTTGTCCTTGTTTGACCAAAGTCTGCTGAAGTCTCCAAAGGGAAAGTTCCCAAATAGAGGAAGAGAAGCTCCTCCTCTTCTGCCCTGTGTAGGAATTGCAGTTAGTTTAAGCCCTTCTCAGGTGTTTCCAGCAGAATTGCCCTGTGACATGGGTCAGAGAATCGCAAAGCGAATGCAGTCAAAGGAATCAAAGAAATGGCAAGTGTACTGCATCATCTAGTTAATCTCCCTGTTAAAATAAAGAGCATCTTCAGAGTTGAATTTTATCCAAGAAACTCTTGACATTTTCTTTGATTTTTTTTTCCAAACTAGGGAAGATTTTTTTAACCTATGGTTTCAGCACTAAAGGACCATCTGCAATTGATGCATATGTGCCATTTGGTTTCTCTGTAATCCCAGAGATTTGTAAAGCGTCTCTGAAACTTGTGGTGGTGAACTTTTTTCTTTAGCTGGATGACACTTTCATCGAGCCATCACCCAAGAGCAAAGTCATTTAGAATATAACCAGAGTGAATTGTGAACTCAGCACACATTGATTTGCAATAAATCTAGGCAAAAGCAATCTCATCTGTAGCAGGGCACTGACTCCTCCAGGGATTGGGATAAACACCAAAAGATACAGCGCTGTGCTCCCAGAAAATAGATTTAGAAAAATGAAAGCTCTATTTTCACACAGATTTTGAGAGCTGCATTGGGTTTCGGACTATTCAGACCTAGACTTTTTCCTCATAGAGGTACTGTGAAGTGGCCTGCGTTAAACACGCACCTAACTCTAACTATGCTGACTTCAGTATGGAAATGTTCCCAGATGCAAAGGAGTAGCTGAGATTCAATTAATAATGTTCTAGTTGACCAAAACCCTGCACGACCGTGTGTACAAGGAAGGTCCATTGGCAGACACTAACACTCTGTAATTCAGAGCACACTCCAAAAATAATAAACTTCACAGTTTGGAAGCTAGCCAGAAGAAGTCACAGCCTCAGCATCTTGTACATAAGAGTGTTAAATGAGGGAGGAGGGTCCCTAGAAATGAGAAATCTTTTAGAAAATAGTTCTTAGTCTAAGTTTCAACTGATACTTTTGCAGAAAAATAGCAGGAGGAGTAGTGGCTTCCTGCAGGACTGCATTCAGACTCCAGGCACTCTCTGCTTTCCGGTAATTTTCCACCAATTCCACAGCTTTTCTAGAAACGCAGAGCTAAACATCTTCATGCAGATGACCCAATGTCCAGAGCCATTTGTTTCATTGGAAGGAAGCTTTGGAAAGAAGCCATTTTTAAACCATTTATTTCACTAGAAGGAAACAAGCCAAGATATTTAGTTGAAGGCCTTTAATTTTCCCAAACCACTTTCATTCAGTCTTATGAGCTGCTTTGGAAAGTCAAATTTTGAGAGAGTTCAGGTACTGAAAGTTATTTTAGGTGCTAGTCTTTTAAGAAGAAATTGTGAAAACATTCTTTCTGAAAGAGGATGATAAGAAAGATTTTCAGCCTATATAAATCCTCTTACCATGCAGATATATAGTGAAATTCCTCTTACATCATGGATTGAAATTTTTTTTGGAAATTCGGTGGTGATCCCTTATCCTTTCATGGAAAAAGTTAGCAAATTAATACAGCGACTTTATAGCAGGAGATTGTGCTATAATAAGTAACTAGATCATCATCAGGTGAGAACAGCACTGGTGAATCTTAAATGCCATGAATTACAGCATAAATGGTGACTTGTCTACAGATCTGCTGTCAAGATACAATTACAGAGAATGTAGCTATTTCTTGGAAAGCCATTACTAACTAAAGAACAAAACAAAAGAAATATGTTCCACCACTTTAACAATCTGTAAGTCAAAATATTTTGTGTCAGAAAATCAACACTCCGTTACAAATGTTACGTTCATACAAACAGCAAACAAAACTGGGAAGAGGAGAGTGGTTGGAAAAAAGCATATTAGCTTTCTCTGTGAGCTTACTTTAATCAAAAGAAAGCTTGGCATGTGAAAAGGGTAACTCCAACTACAGAAACATCTAAAATGTTTCATCCAAATTCATCTTAACCGCAAGAATATTTTCCACAGCTTGGACTGATATTACTGAATTGGTACTGAACTTTTCTGAAGTTCATTTGTTAAGACTGAAAGAACATATGATTAAATTCAGCTGTTATGTATTTTTCCCCTGATTGCTAGTCCGTGGTTTGTTGAGCTGAAATGTTTCTTTCCTCATAAAAGAAACAATTCCTTTACTTTAATGATACCTGTAGTTAAGTGTGGTTCCAAAATACATAGCACTAATGATGTAGAAAGTAATTACAGCGTGTGAAATTCACCTTAATAATTTGTATAAAGTGTTGATGACTATAGATCTTGTCTTTTATGTATTTTTCATGTTTTTATTTGATTTTTCTTATTACTTTTATCAGTAAATGATTTTGTTTTAACCATTAGGTCTCTGAAAAATTCATAGCGTGTGGTCGTTTCCTAGCTTTTTTATTCCAGTATGTGATTAATGCTGAACTGGCTGTACTAGCCTGCAGGCAAGAAGTCCTGGTCTTGAGGCATCCCTTTACCTAGAGGAGCCTCCCAGTCATCAGTGCAATTAGCGCCAGCGTGAATGAGGGAGAATCGGGTCCTGTCTGTAAGGGGGATCCAAAGGGGCTGCCTTGCCTCGGGTGTGTTAACAACCCTTTCTTGTGTAAGGTTGTTGGCACAGGGATAATTTCACTGCTGCTTTGGTTTTAATTGCTATTCTCCAGAGCAATGGTGGTGACTCCACACAGTGTTTATACAGTCCATTTCTCTTACGGTTTTACTTCAGTTTCCAAATCAATCTTTGAGATAAGCTTATAGCACTTTATTTGTGCTTTCACTGTGTTCATAAATGAGATGCTCCGCTTCAAAAGGTTCAAATAACGGGGTGTGGAAACGGAAAGGCGCGAGGATTCAGTCACCTGCTTGCGTGCAGCGTTCAGCTCAGTGAGTTTTCTTCCACGTCCTTGGCTTGCAGAGCTCCATAAAGCAGCCCGTGCCTGTGCAGAGGTGCCATTCGTGCTCGTGGCGCTCGCTGTAGTCAGCGCGAGGCCGCGCGCTAGAGGCCTCTCGAGTCCCTGCTGAGGGTTGTGCACAAGTAATTGGTGGAGCCCCAGGCTTCTCCAACGGGAAAAGTTGGTCCTGGGGGTTCCTCTGTGCTGAGCAAAGAGTTTCGAGCAGACGCAGTCATCCAGATGGAGTCAGGTGGTAACGCTCTGTGAATGTGAAATCTTATGAGTGCATGTGATTGATTGTTACTCTCTTGCTTATGATCTCCAGAGGATAGTTCAGCCCTGGGCTGAATTCAGTGCACAGAAGCAGTACTGATGTGTCTCCACATTTCTCATTTCTTAATGCAGTGAAAAACTGTAGACTTTTTCCTTTTCCTCTTCCTCCCCACTCCCTCTTCTCTGCATCCTCCACTTAAACCACATAGACATTTGACCAACAGCAAGGAGACTGAAGATTCAGGGGTGATTAAAGAGATAGGAGGGCTGCAGAGTAATGGGAATCAGGGGTATGTTTTCAAGGATACAGTGTAATGTATCTTTTAACTTATTGCGAATGTTCATTTTAAAAAAGAGGAAAAATTATCTGTAAAAGATTTAATCATGTATTGTGTTTAGAACGGGAGAATCCACATAGGAAAAACAGGTGAGCTTTTGGAAAATGCACTTCTGCAGTGTTAGTGCTTTGTGGGGTGCATTTCTGTAGCAGAGGAACAGATCCTGAAAATGCTCGGCACTTGAACAATTCCCTTACATATTAGGGAATCATTTTGAAGATCCACATTCTTTCAGTGCTGACATATTCTGTTCTGCTTTGCTGCGAGCTTGTACAGCCAAGTCTTTCCAAAGTATGTAAGATGTCCCCAAAAGAACTTTCCTAATTAAGGATACAGTCATTTTTGATGGAACATCCTATCTGTTCTGAAAGGCTTCAGGTTGTTGTGCACAAGGAGAACCCCTAGAGTTCACACACTCCAAAGGTGTCACCCAACCTCGGGAATTGAGGTACCTACTGCTTTTTTTTTTTTTTCCTCTTCAAAACCCAAACTCCATTAACCAATAGGTCACTATCAAAGCTAAAGAATGAAGCAAATTTTTAGAAGTAGCCTTATCCTTAGGCAGTATTTGTATAGCATACAAAATTCAGCTGCTGCTACCATGAGCAGCTGTATAATTTAGGTTCATTTAGGCTCTATTTTAATAGAGGTAAATATTCAAAGGATGTATTTGGTAGTGTGGAACATACATAGTAGAAAGAAGTTGCAGGTGAAGCAGGCAACAGTAAATATTTATTTTGCACGTACTCCCTTGGGTTACTCACTTTGCAGCTAATGTATTTCTAACAACAGTAGTTCTGATTATAATGATCTGCATTCACCGAGTTCATTGCTAACTAACTCTAAGCTGCAGTCAACTCATGAGTCAATCCATGAGCAGATTATCCAGCTTCTCAGCCACAAACACAGGCACCCGAGCTGGCTTCCAGCAAGCTAGCTGGGGTCTGCAAGCAGTTCAGCTGGGGTTGGGTAATGCTGGCCATTAGAGCCTGCAGGCTGAACTGGCGTTAGCTCCAGACCTGCTCTCCACAGCCTGTCTTTTCTCCATTATACCAATATTGCATGTTCTCATTTCAGCTTTCAGTGGCTTAATTTTCTCAAATATTTGGAGTCTTCCAGAGAGTTCTTTTTTGCTCTGTTTCAATTATCCCCTCTCACCCTTAGTCTGAACAACAGTGGATTGATTGTGTCTTCATTCTCATTGCTCACAGCCATGCAAACTTGACGGGAACAGTAATTTAGGGCTTAATTGGAGTTGTGGCTTTAACCTGCTTTAAGGCACGTGTGCATGAGATGATAGAAGCTGGCCAAATACTAATCAGACTTTGGTCTAGCTACTGTGCAGCTCTGCTAACAGGACACACAAATGGCTTAGGATATGCTGTTAAGTTTTGTATATGATACTAATGTAACCTGTGTTAAGTCTGTGTGCACTCTCCTAATTTTCAAATGACTTTGAGCTAATCAGGAACAGAATTAAGCTCAATAAGCCATTCTAAAGCAAATGTGAACAGAGGGTTAACCCATTTTTTGAGAAGTGGTGAAAATAATGCCCCTGTTTAAAGAAGTCAGGAGTTTTTTCATCCTCAGTAGTCACAAGCAGCACCACTTTGGTCTTAGCTGGTTGCTGCACGCCTTACTGCTCAGCCGTATGGTAGGAAGAAAATCTAGCCCAGGGCAGCTCCACAACCTCCATCTGAGGTGGTTTGCTGAAAAAGTTACATCTCTGAATACTTGAATTGGGCCCATCTAGCCTGAAATGGAATTCCTTTAAAACCGTTACAAACCAGTGGAACAAAATCCAGGGTTTTATGTGGTTTTCTCGTGAGCTGTGAAATCCTAAGTCCTTCAAAGAAGGAACAAGTCTTTGGGGACATTTAATGCTTTAGAAGCTTGTTGTCCTTCAAAAGAGCTGCGTTCACAAATTTTCTGTTCTTGAAAAATGGCTGCTTTGGTCGAAAAGATTTTGGGTAAATCTCATTCCTCCTGGGCCATAGGCTCAAAACAGCAGGTTAGGGGAAGGATATATCACATTGCAGATTTTTATCTACAGGTCTCAGCAAGTTTGGGGGCTTCCAAACCAGGTGGCATCCGAGAAAACCCCTGTGTTGTGGGTGTCCCGTGTAACTGTGGGTCGCTTTGGTACCTCTTCCATAAGGGCAAACATAATGAGATTCACCTCGAGTCTGATTTAATTAAGAAACCAGGAAAGGTACAAAATTAAAACAAGACTGATTTCTCTAATCGTTGTATCCTGCAGGCGCAAACTACCATAATTAACTTAAAGGGCATGTTCAGATAATCCCCCAAAGCATCTTAAGTTTTAGAGCTCCTGACCAGAAAGGGACATGCTGTGACTGTAGGGCAGATGAACAAACTGGAAACATTACTGGCATGAATCTCTGTAATACTAATACAAGTGCAATGTAAATTTTCTAAGATGATGCAGTCTAGTTTTTAATGCTGTCAAAAATATTTTGTAATGTTCAGAAAAGAGGCAGAATTTAAATCTCTGGAATAGTTTTAAAATATTATCTAGTACCAACCATGTCTGTGCAGAGTATGAGATTTTTAGATGGCATACATCCTGCTGGCTCCTCAAAAGATCAGCAAGTATTTCTGTATGGAGATGATCCATAAAATGTAGATGAATAGTTTGCAGCCTGCTCAGCTTTTTATAAAATGAATGTTCAGTAAACTAGCAGAGAAATGGTACTTAACAAGCCTTGTCCTATTTAATTAGGTTCTAATATTGCTTCCATATTAACTACCAATATCAGATCCTTCTCCTGCGTATCACAGAAATTGCAGACTATCATCAGATGTGTGCAGTAGGAGGTTGACAGTGAAGTCCTGTACAATGTTTAAGACATCAATAAACAGCTGCTGAAACACTATAGGAAAATTATGGGGTGAGGAAGGGAGGTGGTGAAATCTTTCATTGTTAAGCTGAAAATGAATTTCTTGAGGGGAAAAAAGTCCTTTTTTTGTCTGCATATATTGTTTTTAGAACAGATCAGTAAAGAAATAGGAAATCCTCCTTTTGCATCAGTGTTAAAAAAATTCCATTTTTTTTTAGCCATCCTTTTAGGAAGTGTTTAAAAATCACTAGATTTTGTTTTCCAAACTGTGTGGCTTTCTTTGTCATGGAGTGACAGGAAAAGATTTTTTTCCTAGTTCTCTTCATTTCTTCCCTCCTTCCTTTGGAAAACCTTCCTTTTGGCAAACCTTCTTCATTTGTTTCACCCTGCAGATTGCTACCTCATCTATTAAGGGCTTATGTTGCCCTAAAAATCTTGAAGAACTTGAGGGTGTAAACATTATTTTAACCTGCACGAAGGCATATGCCTCTGCGGGGAAATGGTACTCTCAGATTCAGTTCATAGGACTTCTCTCTCGGTCTGTGTTTCTTGGACGTGTGGGCCCATTGACGTGAGGGTCAACCATGGCAGTCCTGCACTTTGGACTAGAGCAACATTTTTAAGCCCCAGGAACTAGAGAGCAGACTTTTGACCTATATCCTCATAACAGCATATCAACATCTGCATCCAAAAAGCAAAATTAAAGGTAAGTGGTTCTTTTAGAAGTGCTGTTGAAAATGGCACAGGGAATGATGATGCAGAAACACACAGCTATTTCCAGGTTTGCTATTTGCTTGTGTCGGTGGAATCTTCCTAGATCAGTGCAGTAGCATCTTCATACCATTTCTGTAGATGTCAAAAATTTATGTTCTATCATTCTTAGAGAAAGGAGTGCAAGAGTATTACACAGCAATCAGAACTGCAAGGATAATTGCCTCTTATGGACACATTATGCCTCAGTTGTTTACTGCTAAGTGAAACGTAGAAGGTTGATATCAAAGTCGGCAGTAACGAAGCAGGGAGCTTGGCAGAAGGATGACTCTTTCTTCCTTGTGTTCCTCTGAATTGAGGAACTCTCTTTGTGCATCAGGAATATGAATCTGCAGTCATGCAAGGCTGTAGATCTTGTCAAAAAAAGCTCCCATGGTGGAGAGTATACAGCGTTCCCTGTGACTGTTCAGCTTTTGTTGCATCCCAGTAATGTATTGCTATGAAGCCAGAGAAAAAACAGCAGTTACAAATATTCACTTCCTTGCTTGGGTAGCCAACCAGAGCCTTGAAGAAAAGGCTTTGCTCATCTCTGTCCCTCAGATTTCATTTCTGACAATGTTGTGCAGTTCCATCTGCAAAACTCAGTCTGAGGAGCTTGCTGAACTGCTGAAATTGCCCCCTTTTAATAAATATACAATTACACATGGTGTTTAGAGCACCTACTGCTGACTAAATCCTAGTATGAAAGGTTGTAACATGGGTGTGTAATAACAAATAGGCCGTGTACCGCTTTTTCTGCACTGACCTCAATCACTGATTTAGAAAAATGCTTCAACATATAACCCACAAAATAAAAATCTTATATATATGTTTTTTACTATCTTTAATCACTTCATTCTAAACAGTAACAAGTGAGTAAATATATGTCCTAAAGCTTTTTCTGTGGCTTCCTAAATGAAGATCTTCTTTTCTTCTTTGCCCTTGCTCTCAAGGGGCTTTTGGAGTTTACGAGCGTGGCTCTACATTGCTATATGTAAAAAGGGGAAGGTAGCAATGTGGAGGGGAAGGTAGCAATGTGGAGTTAACACTGACTGTGGAGGACAGGATTTGGTGCCAAGGTTTGTTCCTTCATCCCTATGCCCTACTGCTGTTTCAAGATCATATCATATGCTCCTAAATGCTGTAAAGAATATTTTGACTCAAAGAAGTGAATTAAAGGTTATAGTCAACCACCCTTGGACATTTTAATTCAAAAAAAGAAATAATATGTGAGAAGTGAGTTCTAAGTGTATTCCGTGTAATACTAAATGTTTTAAATAGTTCATTTAGAGAGAAGATTCTCTCCATATCTATATAAATAATATCCTTTGTCCACTACGTGAAGAGAGATGAGTTCCAAAGGGGATAAACTTGGGCAAGAGAATTGTCAACGTAAGGAGTTTGGTCATGCATAGTCTTTCGAATACTTATACTGGGTATAGATATGGGGTATATGATTTCTTCTGAGGTTTAAAGTACAGACTGTGAAGAATTTTATTGCTGGGCACAGAGTGCATGTTGTATAGATGACTTTTCCCTTGTACTCTGTCATTCCTCTGACTGAATCTGCTCCATGGTCTCTGATTTTATCTTTTATGTTACTGAGAATGGGAGCGGGGTACAGCTGCTGTCATTTAACTGTGTGTATTTAAGCTTCTAGTTCAATGGCATATTGAATTATTACATGTCCTAGGCTCTCTGGTGATACAAGTGATCATTTTTAGTGTCATGAGGCTAGGCACTACTCGGAGACTATGGTCTGTTTTGTTGTTATTTAATGACATATCATTAACTTTAAGGTATTTAAAGTGTCATGTTTTACTTATAGGTTCCTGTTGAAAGTTACTTTCACAGAGTATGTGACTGTGCCATTTCAAAAGATGTCCTTTTTCCGAAGGTTGCTGTCACTTGTGTTGCTTTGTTGCTTCGTTTTCTTTCTGCTCGTAGCCGAGTCCCTCAGGCTCCCTGGGACCCCACCGTTGCATTCAGGCCATTCAGGTGTGTGAGCTGGATTACGCAGTGTTTGTGCATGCAGGACCTGACAGAAATGACACAATTGGTCCCTTGTATTTTTCTGTGTTATCCAACTGCACATCTGACATATCATTTGAGAGATAAGTAGTGGGTCAAGGTTTTAATACAATCAAGAGCTAACTGCTAAGTATATTGGAAGCTGCTGTGTCGAATTTAAAATCCAGTCTTGAATGAGACATAACAACTGCCATTCTCATGCAGCATAAGTAGGGATGTACAACCTAAATGACCGAGTAAAGCAATGGTTTTCTTGAGCAGGTAGAGTTTAAAAACTGTTACCTTTTTTTTTTTTTTATTCTTATTTGTCACACACCATTAAACCTCTTTTCCTGTAGGCAAAACTAGACATCTGCTACTTTGGCCTACTTATGAAAAAGAAATGAAACTTTTATTGGCATGACATGGTTGCATTTAAGCGTTTTCAGGAGGCAGAAAGAAAATACCAACTTGAGAGATCTAAGATCCCATTTAACTTCCTACATGAACTACTTCCTTTAAGCAGAGAGAACTGCTAATTTATAAACTACCACTCCAGGTCCTGCTCCGCTCTGCTCCTGGCTACGACCATGGCCATGTCCATGTCCATGTCCACACACCCACAAATGCTCCAAGGAAGATGGTATCCTGCATTTCTAGACCAGAGTGGCCCCTAGCCTCCCCTTGGGCAAGGAGGGAGGACTGGCCAGTCAGCAAGAGCTGACGTTAACGTGGAGAGGGGCTGGAGAGTTAAGGATTCGTTGACGTTGGAGTCAGATTTTCAGTCTCCTGAAGCTGTTGTTTTAAATTACTGACTGTTTAAAAAAGAGTGTTCAGTGGAACAGGCTATTGGCATCATTGTGGTTGTTCTCAAAACTTTAAATGTCAGGCTGGTCTGTTTTTGTTTTTCTTAAGGTAAAAATTAGAACTTGACTTCTGCAGCACAGTGCTACAGGTAAGTAGAATTCCAAAGCTATAGTCACCAAACGTAGGGGATCCTATATTCTGCCTGCTAGCCTGGAGCTCTCACTTGTCTCCGTTCATCACATGCTAGAATCTCAAAGGAATCCATAGCTCTTCCTTTCCAGTGCTGATGTGAAGCATTGCCCAGGGACAGCTACATTTTCCTTTGTCCAAAGTTTTGGAAGCTCTGGGTATTCGTCCAAACTTACCACTGCAATTCAAAAAATAAGTACTGAGAGGAAACAATTAATGGCAAAATGTTAGGAAGAAAGCAGCAATCCCTGTTCCTTCTTTAAAATTTCTCCTGTTTTTGTAACTAACAACATTTTCCCAAGGAAGCAACACCGAATCATATTTCTTAAGGGCTAGCCCAAAGCAAACCATGTTAGTAACTCAGAGCAGTGTTCTAAAATAACTATCCAGTACCAGCATTTAAGGATTTCTTAGTCAAAAGTTACATGAGGAAAATACACGTAGGTTTTTTTTTTTTTTCATTTATATGGGTCAGCATGATTTGCTTTTCTGAGAGTCCTTGAATGGAAAGACTGTCGACCAGCCTTTTCTTCCTACCCATGTCCTGAAGTTCCTTACACCACGTGTAAGCTGAATTTCATTTCTGACATCTTTTTGTCTTAAAAAAAAAAGAAGAAAAAAAAAAACCTCAAAGGAATGAAGTTTTGCAACTTCTTCTGCCTGTCTTTTCCAGCAGTCTCTGCTGTTAGAAGTTCTCCTCGCCTCTAACCTCAGTCTTCCCTGCTGCATTATAAACCTGCTATGTCACGTTCCTGTCAGCTAGCTGTACGGGCAGAGGCGAAGATTATTCCTTTCTTCCTAGCAGTGATTTTTACATAGCAGGAGATTGTTATTTTGACCCACTTCTGTCTTCTGGCCACGGGGCAGAATTAGCATAATTTGTTTAACGTTTTCATGTGCCAGGTTTCTGTGATTTTTCTTGTTGCTCTTCCTTGGCCTTCCTCCTGCAGTTTCTAAAAAATGCAGTGCACTGCTGTGCCTGGAACAGAGCACTGCATTCCAGCTAAGTCCCAGCAGCCATGGGGTTTTTTGCAACGTGAGCTATTGCTCCTAAGCATCAAAGAATCATCACAGAGCTTTGGCTGGAAGGGGCTCTGGAGGTCATCCAGTCCTAGCTCCACCTCAGAGCAGAACCAGCTTGCACGGTAGGTGAGGTGGCTCAGAGCCTTGGGTTGCTCCTGCTTGCTCTTCTCTGAAGGTGGACATGGCACAGCCTCACTGGGCAACCTGTCCCAGTGCTTGGGCACTGTCAGGTCTTTTTTTTTTTTAATAGCTAAATGGAGTTTACTCAATTACCATTTTTTTTTTTTTGTCTTTGCACCTCCAAGAAGAGTCTGGCTCTTCTTGCAATTCACCTTCACATAGTGGAACTGGAAATGTCTCTCCAGCTGAGCAAGCGCAGTTCCCTCTTCAGCCTCTCCTCCTTATTCCCTCAGCTGAGGTTCCCTCAACCTCTCCTCTTATCAGAGGAATATACATATACATGTGTATTTTTAATGTAGTATTTTTGTCTTTTTCAGGTCTCACCCACAAATTTCTCAAATAAATACTATAATGTTTGAGCTATCACTAGTTAATTTTTGAGTAAATTGGGTGATCAGCAATCCCAGATTGTGTGAAAATAACAGCTTTTTCCTTTACTGCAAAAGACTAAGATTTTTGCTGCTTACATTAGTATTTTTGGTTAGATCATAGCTGGTTTTGTTTGCTGTAGACTGATACAAGAAAGACGTCAGCTACTTCAGTTGCCTTGATGTTCACATGCTGAATGCTTCTCCTTGATTTTAAGTAGCAAAGCAGGTCTCTAGGTGTTGGTACCAATTGTATTCCTATATATTTGTGCCAGATATCTATACTTAGTTATTTAACCTAGCTTGTCATATGCTTCCATCCTTCATGCAGGATTAGAAGGTAAGAAGAATTTTCCAGCAGAGTTTTTCACATTTTGTAATGGACAAAATTAGGATTCTGGCAGCAACCTGCATAACCGCTTAACCATCATATGATGCAAAAGAAGATGAAATGTCTTTTCCAAATATTATAGACCTATGAGAATTTCATAGGTCATTAAAAGAAGGAAAAGGAAAATAAAATAGAAAAACAGTCCCTGTGTACAAAAGTTGTGTTAACAGTTTTGGATCTCATTGCTTAGCTAGCTGGATTGCTCTGTGAACTCTTGGGACGTGTTTAATATGCACAGACCAAGTGCAGTTTTTCTGCAAATCTCCCACCACAACCCTTCTTTCCCCCTTCTGAATAAGGGTATTGATTCTCTGCATTATTCACAAGAAAAATGTCAGTCTTACCAAGCGTAAACTACTGTTTCAGCATGATAGGATAGAACAGAGCATAGTGTTTGTACAGGCTGCAAAATATGTATTATGCCCTGTAAATTGAAGGAGTAATGACCTATCTCCCTAGTTTTAGTCACAACTCAGTCATAATGAACACTGCATTTTTCTTGTACTGAAATGTATATCAGTATTAGCAGCGTAAATGACTTGCATATAATTTGATAAATACATATGTATGTTTCCTTAGAAACCTTTATACCACTGTCCCAAATTTTATGTCTGCTGTTTACTGTTTCACCATATACACCTCTATACACATCTAACTATTATCTTTTGGTGATTTCCAGTGATATTTTGGTCTGGCCATATAAAAAAAGCTCCAGGATATTGAGCAGAACCTGTTAAAAATGAATAGCCAAGATTCAATATTTTTGTTTACAGTTATTTTTTTCTCATTTGTGAGTCATAACATGCTGTTAATGAATGGAAAGCTTTTTCTTTTATTTACAATATGAAAAATAGAGTCTGACTGTATAGGATTTTCACTCCCTAACTAGAGCATTATTGATGCAGTTAGAAACAACACAATTTTGTTAAAGCCAAATAAATAGCATACATTTAATTTAGAGATTGACATTTTCAATATAAAAATGATAATTAAATATTTTAAGTGAAGTGTAAAAATTATAGTATGAGATCTAAATAATAAAGCTATTGTGTTGTTTAGCCATGAAGGAATTATATGCTCCTCATTGTTCCTGGGAGTGGGTAGAGAATGAATTTACGAGTATTGTGGAATGAGCAAGTTATTTTTGTAAATAAATAGTGCTGTTATAATTTCGGCATATTTCAGGTTCTGCAACTTCAGATTGTTCTAGGATATACTTTTCATGAAAATAACCTGCACAAGTCATTATAAGTTTCTGCTTATAACTTACCCATGTTTCCAGCTGACAGGGTTCACACGACTAATGTATACTTTCAATGTGCATTTCTTTGTCATTAGTGAAATTAGCTGTCATTAGTGAAATAGAAGGTTGTGAAATAGAAGGCAAACTCTGGATCCTTATTTCAGGCACTTAAAGGCATTCTCATCAATTAAATCAGAACAATTTCATTTCTAGAAACATAGGCTGCATTTCCCTGCTGGGAAGGTTCCTCAGAGGTTGGATGGGCTGCTGCTGCTGATCAGTGACTGAAGGATCAAGCACTGCTGTTTTTAGGGATAGCAACAAGACCAATGGGCCCAGGAGCTCCCAGAGAGCTTTTTTGACCCAAAGACACTGTATGGTGGAGAGCATCCTCATGCGCAAGTAAGACTCAGAGGAGCCTTTTTTCCTAGTCTGTTTTTTTACAGTATAAAATGCAAAAAGTGCTGTGCACTTTACCAGCCTAATTCTGATACTGTTCGTTGATGAGCAGAAGTATTTCATGTGTAAGATTAGGCACCTGCTGGAATGATAAAGCACAGTTCCTGCCACGGCGCCTTTCACAGGGGTGACATGGGCTGGTTCTGCAGTAGCTGGCAGACTTGGCTGCAAAGAATAACAGCCTAAAGGGGTTCTGCCGGAGCATGAGAGTGCTGGAGAAAAAGAAATCCGGGGAAATAAAAGATGTTGATGCACATCAAGAACAGTAAAGAGCCAAGGGTGAGGAATTGAGATGAAGAAAATAATTACGACAAGCTTAGTAAATGAGTAGGGAATTAAGGGTCTGTATGTTGACTGTGGAGATAGTCATGTAGAGGAGATTAATGCCTCCTCATAATGCGGAGGTTAAAGATAATATAACGATGGATGGGATGCTAATAACAGCATATATCAGAGTAAGGTTACAAATGAGAGCAGGCAGTTTTGCTGTTTCAGGGAGAATGTGGCAAATGTGGAAGGCAGAGAGAAAGGACTTTTACTTTATCCAGGATAACTCGGGCAGGGAGGCTTTCAGAAATGCAGGGACTGAAGTCGAGCAGGGTTTCTGTAATATCACGGAGGCGAGAGAGCTTTCCTAGGCAAGAGGCTGAAGTCTGAATGTGCAGGGATTTGCAGGGGGTTAATGGCAGCGAAAGAATCTCAAAATAAGGATAATGCTCTTTTGGCTTGTGGATTTTGTCCGTGTTATTACTTGACGTTAAGGTCTGTGGCTTGTTGCCTAACTTAATGCTGAGTTTCGGTTGTCCAGCCTTGAACAAGTGCTTGTTCCTTTTCATTTCTCTCTATCCCCATATAATTAATTATTTATTCATTGTTTCATTTACTTAAACTTTAATAGATGCATGAGACACTAGCTAACATTTTACTTGACATATGTTAATGACTACTGTGTATTTTCATCTGATTAAGGATAACCAATGAAATCTGCAAGAAATTAAGGCTATAAGTTTACAGGCAAGGATGGCAGTGTTGCTTTAATCAATACTTTGCTGATAATGGTAACAGCTTATTCTTATGAAATATGTTGGCTGTAAGGTGGAGAATCAATGCGTGGAAATGAAAACCAGGTGTCAGGTTTGCCAGGGACATTGCTGTTCCCATGTCTGGAGGCCAGTGGATGGTGTCAGCAAACACAGCAGTAATTCTGTCAAACACAGTATGTGAGCAACTAATGAAAATTCAGAAACTCTCGTTCGTTCTAGTGAGTTTGAGTCCTTCAATAATATCTTCATTTTCTGTTCATCTCTATCCATTTTGATCTCACGCTCCTTATCCCTCACTTTTCTTTCAAGCAGCATTTCATAATACAGGATATATGTTCTGTACCTGCCTCTCTGCTGCATTATGTTCTGAGAGCTGATTTTGTTGCATTACGGCATGAGGGCTTCAGAGTTCCTGGCAGAGGTTCCTGCTCAGAGGAGGGGCAGCGATACAGTCGGGCAAACTCCGAGTGGACACGTTAGGACTGGAAAATAACTGAAGGAGAGGGAAAGAAAGCAAAGAGAATGGAAATGTAAACAAACACATTTCTTTATCAGATTCATAGTCACTAACAGAAAAATAAAAAGATTTTTTTCCTGAAAATATGATGTATAATCAAAGAAAAAAATGGTGGCATATAAAAACTAAAAGAAATAGGAAAGTTTGCTTCAGTGTATCAGAAAGTACTGATCCTGCAGTCTGTTTTCCAAGCCTTGCTCAAATTCACGTATCTAACCAAAAGCATTTTGAACAGGAAGGATGAGACTGCGTGGCACATACATCTTTTCTGTTAGCTGTGCTCCCTAGCCTTAGGAAACAGTTCAACTAATGTGCTAAAAGTACAACGGCTGATGAAAAACAGCCTGCTTGTAGTAATTGTGTAAGTAATAGCTGCGCTTTGTCAAAGGGACCTTTGCAGCCTTGGGGGGAAGCACAGAGGGGTCGGCTCTGGCTCCCCGCAGCAGCGGTGGTTCCAGAGCAGCTGCTGCTGTGCGCTGGGAGCTGAGCGCGTTTGGAGCTGGCTCACCCTCACTCGTAAGTCACCGTCACTGTCCCCTCTCGTGAGAGCAGACCTCTCCATGGCTGCCGCCTCTGCTGGTAGCCCCTGCTGCAGCAGCAGTTCCTGCAGAGCTCACCTGCCAGTTGTGGGAAATACAGCCCGTATGGAAACAGCGCTGCTTCTCCGGGGACACCGTTAGGGAGGTGTCAGCTGTAGGCCCCCGACCAACACCTCACATGTCCCTACACTTGCAGCATAGTGCTTTGTGGCAGACATGCTTACCCTTAATTCTGCTTGTACCTTTATAGTGGCAAAAGTGCAAAATATGGGTGTTTTAGCACAATGCTCTTTGTTCCACATGTCATCTGAGAAAAAGAACCAAGATACGGTATGCCTGTCTTTTAAATGGCTCTGAAACTCTTTCCTGCTTTCCTCATCAAAACTGCTAATAAATTAACAGCTTTTACTAAGGATGCTCTGTCTTTGGTATTGCCTCCAATTAGGCACCTAATTCACCTTGTTAAATAGTACCTTAGGCATCTGAGTCTTTTAAGCAATTCTCACTTTATATTTAAGAATCAATAGGTAGTCAGTGAGCTACTGAGGAAAACCTCCAAATGGTCTGAATAGGTGGAGTGTGCTAGTATTCCATGTCTTCAAGAAAGAGAAATCATTGTATTCCAGAAAGAGGAGTTTTCAATATATCCGTATATTAACAAAGAAAAGATTGCATCTAGAGGTTGAATTCTGCATTCAGTGTCTGTAGCTTCATGGCATTTGTTTCAACTGGAGTTATAGGATAATGCCCGTTAGACACTCCTCTTGCAGACTTAGATTCTCTGGAGAACCTCAGCATCATTATGGTTTTCACATCTTCAAAATTCTTTCCTCACAGCTCTTTTATTTTTCAGTAGGGTGATCTATAGCATAGAGTCTGGTCTTTCGTAATAGGTGGAAGCTGTGTGTTTCACACAGACTAAATCTTTTGCCCACTGGATAGATGCAGATCTGACCTTCAGTCTCAGAGTGGATATTAAGAGCTGAACAAATGTGCACCTCTTTGGTAAAGGATGTTTTCTTCCTTCTACCTTGCAAGAAAATGAGCACATCTGCCTTGTTCACAGGAATGGAATTGCTCTGGAAAAATGACATGCCAGATTTCAAGACTAGATTTGTCATCAGTCTATTGGGACAACCTTATTGCTTGATGATCGCCGCTATCTTTTCACCATATTCATTCTGAGGTGTTGAGGTATCCCCTATTCACCCATTTCCAACCCTAAGCTTGCACTGTTTTCCTGAAAAATGTATTAACATGTCACATGGGAGTAGATACAAGACAGGAGTATTAATAGCACCAAATTTACTCCAGATAAATTTGTTAGAAATTGCAGGCTTGCAGGGTTATGTTGCTAAAGCAGCAAAGGGAACGTAACTTTTAAGGACTGTAGATAAAGCTTTCCTAGGCAGAGATGTCTGAGCTTACAGACAAAATCAAATGATAGCAACATTATTTCTTACAAGCAGGGAAAGTTGGTTTATGGAGGCTTCCTGCTATAAGGACTAAGGTTAGGCACTATAGTAAACTCATTAGATAGGGAATACCTTTACAATTTTTGTTAAAAAAAAAAAAAAGTTGCGTAACAGTGTAGATATAACTCGTGTTGCTCAGACCTTTGTTTATGACATACTAAATGCTCATGCATTATTTTGAATACATGCATTTCTCGGAGATAATGCGTACCTGCTGTTATTTAGTGTCACAACACTGGATAAGTTTTAACACATAAGTATTTCTTGGTGTATTCATAGAATTTTACAAAACATCTGAAACCTACAGGACAAATCATAGAAAGTTTTCACCTTGTTAGAGCGAAGTAATCATGAAATATTTAATGAAAGTGGATGCTGACAGTATTTCATCATGCTAGAAATCAGTATGAAAGATTAAAGAACCATCATGTAGAGAAGGGAAAACCATCAACTGAAAATATGTGCTTTAAAAAAAAAAGAGAAATGAGTGGAAAAAATACTGCCTTTTTTTTTTGCAGCTACAAAGACCTCTAGTCCTTCATTTTCTTACTTTACAACTAGTAGCTGAACAGTTTGCAAGCAGTTTGCAGATACCCTAGGCAATATGCTTGGTTTAGCCTTGTAATTTGTCATTTTGGGTTTTTTTTGAAAGGATAGATTTATTTCTTTTGCACTCAGATGGCCAAATTCTGCCCTCGGATGTGTGCATTAGGTGTCAGATTGCCTGAATCGGGAAAACAGTGTTTGTACTGAAATAGGTAATGTTTTACTATGAAACAAGATTGAACTGTTAGCCTGTGGTCACAAGGTGAGCTATCTGCCATCTGATGAAGTTGTTTGTGTTTTGAATGCCAGGGAAAGAAACAAATTTTAACAAGCGGTGTCAGAAAGAAAAGAAAGAAAAGAAAACCTTAAAAATTATCGGCTTTATTTCGCCAGATGGTGTGCCTCAAGACAGATGTTTTATTTATATAAAGGTCGCTGCTCTTCTTCAGCCTCAGATATCACATTATAAGAGTTAAGTTTTCTATTTCCACAACAACACTGAAAAATTATTTACAGAAACAAACTCAAACTGAAAAGGCAGGGTTATTCTCAGCCTAACAGGCTGTCTGTGTGCTTCTCAGATCGGAACGATTGCCAAGACAAGTGGCTTTTCCCTGTCCCTGTCCTTTTCCCTGTCTTTCTTCTCTCTCCTTCCACACCTTTTAACGGTAACCTCCGCTAACCTTTCTCTAAGGCAAATGTTTCCTCCTCTAGGATGACTTCCCTATCAATAAGTAACTTCTCCTATGGGAAGATGTCTCTCACTTTATGGGAGTCGGGAATGCAGGCCCTGTATTTTGTGGAATTAAGCTTTTGATTTGTGCTCACCTTGTACTTCCTCTTTGCCCTTCCCAGGCTGCAGCTTCCTAGAGTCTGTGGTCTTTCTTTGCTTTTTTTCCCATAACTTTTGAAATGATCTGGTTTTACCTCAATTAACCAACAAATTGCTTTTGAGCAGTTCTGTTTTTCACAATATTAGCCAATGACAATATATTTTTGAATATAGCTTTTCTATATTACTTCAACAGTAGTGTTCAAGATAAAAATCAGCATACTGACACTGCCCCATTTACGTTTTGGATGTGCACGTGTATTTTTAAGTTAAAACAACCATTAGTATTGCTGTGCAGGCTTTAGTAAACATGCATACAAACCTATTTACACACAACTGGTCTGTAAATCACAGCTGAATTTCCTTCCTGGGAAGACATACATCTATACCTTCCTTTAAATTTCATACTAAAGACATACACAAGATAAGCAGAGAGTGTTAAGATTGATACCAACATTGTTTGTACACTTCTACTGCTTTATTTAGAAATACTAAAATCTTGTATTTTTTTAACTTAAAAAGGGATTCATTATTTTTAGTATTGTTTGTGATATTGTTCTTTTTTTTAACTAAGTGTATTAATTACATTTTCAACATTTTTTTCAATGTCTTTCAATGCATTTTTATTCCTACACTGATGTTCATGTTGAATGTTACCGCAGAGCTCAGTATTCGTCAGCATTTTGGTAGATTGCCTGCCGGTTATTTCAGATTGTGTTCTTCTTTCTTCCTCAGTAAGGGAAATAGAGAAAGCTCAAGCCAGCTATTAGGATGTACTTCCAGGGCATTTCACAAAGTGCCTTAGGTGAGAATAAAGTATTTTCATATACATTTAGGACAGCCTTCATTTCTTAAGGCTTCACTGTCGCTATATTCATTTTGTTGTCCATGTACTTCCCTCTTGAATTAAAAATTAGTTTTACATTAAGATCAGGATAACTATTTCCATTTTTTAAATTGGAAATGAATTGCAAGTTTTGCTGAAACAAATGGGTACATTTATTGTATTTTTAAAGAGTTTTTTGTTTGCATTGAGACTAAAATTGTTTCAGCAACACAGACACAAAGGTAATCCAATGGTCTGCTGCACATACTGTGAGAAGTAATGTATCCATAGTTATAAATACTAGGCTTTACTTTTATCATGAGGTTCTTGCAACATCATAAAGAACAGGATTGAGTCTTGAATCATTTGTTCATGTCATTGGAAACTGTGGATGGAATTATTGCCTTATTTTATGTGAATTCGCAGGGGAGGTGCTTTTATGTATGGATCATGATAAATGCCTGTGAAGCTTCCAGAAGCCTCCTAGGGTTTGTTCTGCCATTTGTAACTGATTTCTTGTGTATGTTTGTAACCTTGTTATTGCAAATTTATCTAGAGAAAATTTTGATAGATGACTTGATGTAAACTGGAAAAACAAATGCCATCACCATGCTTAGATTTCCCTCTGGCAGAACACAGAAACTCCATAATGATGGTTTAAACTGTTTAAAGCTCTGTTTGTCTTTCTTAAAGCACTCCTACAAATATGTAACATGGCATGGCACCACCTGCAAAAACGCTACCTGTTTTGGTCCTTCATTGCTAGCGTTGACATACAGGGCTTCCCTCTGGAGACAAGTAACTTTCTGAACTGAAGTGTAATTAATTCAGACCAAGAACCATGCATCTTCATTCAGATTTTATATATATCTATATATATCCTAAATCTGCTGAAGTGAACCATCAACATACTAAGGCTAGACATTATAACAAGTCATTTGGCACTTCCAGCTCTTAGCACAGACCCTAGTTAACGTGCAGCTTTCCCGGAACATCTGTGTACAGTTACCAGAGCTTTCCCAGGTAGCTCCCCAGTTCCATGCCTGTCTCTTGTCGGTCTCCTGTTTCCCAAGGCACTTGAGAACAGCTGGAGACACTACTCCACTCTTCACTTCGAACCTGTTTTTCTAAGAGCAGCGATGAGAAATGCAGAGAAACCAAATCATGATTTCTTCTTGGCGTGAGCCAGCAGCCTTCATGGCACTTGTCTGTCAAGTGACAAGGCCGCAAGGAAATAAATTCTTGGGATGCCTCCAACACACAGAACATAGAATCACAGAATCACAGAATGGCTGAGGGTGGAAGGGACCTCTAGAGATCATCTAGTCCAACCCCCCTGCTCCAGCAGGGACACCCAGAGCACGTGGCACAGGGTGGCATCCAGGTGGGTTTGGAAGATCTCCAGAGAAGGAGACTCCACAGGGAGCCTCCCTGGGCAGCCTGTGCCAGAGCTCTGTTACCCTCACAGGAAAGAAGTGCTTCCTCACATGGAGATGGAACTTCCTGTGTTTCAATTTGTACCCATTACCCCTTGTCCTGTCACTGGTCTCCACCAAGAAGAGTTTGGCCCCATCCTCCCTACATTCTCCCCTCACGTACTTGTACATATTGATCAGATCTCCTCTCATTCTCCTCTTTTCTAGGCTAAACAGACCCAAGCTTGCTTAGTCTTTTCTCATACAACAGATTCTCCAATCCCTTAGTTATCTTTGTTGCTTTATGCTCGGCTCTCCCTAGAAATTCCCCGTCCCTCTTGTCCTGGGGAGCCCAGAACTGCCCCCAATACTCCAGGTGCTGCCTCACCAGAGCTGAGCAGAGGGGCAGGATCCCCTCCCTCGACCTGCTGGCAACGCTTCTCCTCATGCAGCCAGGATCCCACTGGCCTTCTTGTCACTCATGACATGGCACCTGCTCTGAGTTACAAGATAGTCTTGCTTTTCCCACCTCTCCCGTGTCGTTTATGCATTTGAATGCAACCAAAATTGGAAAAGAGGAAATATTCCCCCAGCACAGCAGGCAGTTGACCTTACAAACATCTATCTGCCGTGGCTGTAATAATGTCCTGCTTTGACTTTTTGTTTTGCAGAGAATTTGTCATGTGATGGGAACCTTGAGTGCATTTGGGGCTTGTCTGTCTTCTCTGTTTCTCATACAGTTGCATTTCATCCACACTCTTGTTCTTTTAAGACAAAACTTGCTCTTCTGAGGCTCCTTTCACTAATAGGTCCAGAGTATGGCTGGAAGCTTTTATGGTCCTGTTGCCATAGGCAGAAAGCCACCAGGGGACCAGATGCACCACAGGGCTCTGTAGGTAATTGCTGCATTACAGTGTAGTGGTGGAGAGGTCAAAGGAGGTGTTTCTCTGGGTCCTGCGTCGCAGAGCATCTCCTGTGACAGCCACCTACGCGTTGGCTGAATTCACTCACAAACACGGGTAGAAAACAACCCTTAATGGAAAGATTTTTATATCCTTCTTTTAGCCCATAGTTTCTAGGCTAAGCCAGATGTTCCCCAGGATCATTGCTGCAGCCATATTGGCACGTTATGCAGGAGTCGCATCCTTCTTGTTCCTGTCCCATGCCTGCGAGAGAAGAAGCCTCAGATCAGTGGAATTAGTTACCTCAGGAAGGATTTGCCCAAGCTGAACACTGTGCTGCGAATTACCACGTAGGCCGTTCCAGCTGCCTGGTAATCGTCGCAAAGGCTTTGCCCGCCTCAAGCCTCACATAAATTCGTAAGGGTAGTGTTAGATACGCTGTTTGGGGAATGGGCTAAAGTGGGCTTGTGTGCTTTTGAAGGAAGTCGTACAAACCCCCTCTCCTTTAACTTTTAAAAGATCTAAACTGTTCCTGAATTAGAATACTTGTGTTGCCTATGAGTTAAGGTAGTGAAGTTAATATAAGGAAAAAGTAGGAAAATCCTGCTCAGAATATTCTGTCAGAAGACCAACAGTGATTTGCTTGAGGGCTCCTTGAAAGTTCTGTTCGTGTAACCTCCCTTTTTAATTTAATTCTTAATTAAAACCATTATTCTGCAGCATATCTAATGAGCTATTTAGCAGGAGTAAAAAATGTTTGTGCCTTTAATAATTTTGCAGACTCGCAGAAATGTGGTTATCGGAAGAAAGATGTTCCTTCTGGGATAATATGTCTGAATAGTCTTTTGTAAGTTTTAAAAATAATATTGTTTTAAATACCGTAGTAATAGTCTACTATTGCTGATATAGCAATTTAAAATGATTGCTTTATGCTTCAGTACTTAATACACTGTGAAGTCATCAAAAATTAAAAATTTTGTATAACGCAGAATCTCTTTGATATTTCAGCTTACCATTTAGTGAGGTTTTAAACCTTTATTTTTTCCTCAGTGAACACTGCTAGCTGGATGCAACCTAGATATTCACAATACCAAGTCTTATTTTAACTCACCTGTTTGTTTTAGATTAAACTCTTGCCTTCCTTGACACCGACTTGCCTGCATTGCTAAACCCATGCAGCGGTTGCGGATGCCCTGTCAGACTTTACGATGCCTTTTTATATCTAGCCTTGAACTGCAGTGTGTGAATTAGAATTCAGCGCTGGAATAGCTGGGAACAGCTCGACTTGGATGTTGTTTTCTTTTGTTACTTTCAGGATATGTTGAAATAAGAATATCTATCTGGATCGAGTACACACCTTTCAGCCATAAGCATTAAAATGTTTTATAGACAGAGGCTTGAATTAATCTAATCTGAAATGTTGAGAACTACAAGGTTGTAAGATATTGCAGTGACAATAGCTGTTGTTGACTTCAAGTTTCTGTTATATTGCCTCTCTGTCTCTCCTTCCTGCTCCTGATGTATGTCTACGTTTGATCATGTCGAGTGTTGACCCCAGTAGTCCCCACAGGAGTACCATTTGTGTGTGCACCAGGGCCACTCAGTGTTCACACTGCTGAGGGCCCAGCTCCTTGAGTAGGTTGCTTTTAGGCAGGCTAAGGGGGAGTTTAATTGCACCTTGGCTACTACTTGTAACTACAGAGTAGATTTTTCTTTCATGGAGCAGTACGTTGCTCTCTATTGCTAGTACGTTGCTCTCTATTGCTCTCTATTGCTTCAGTGAAGTTGCTTCACTTTCCAGAAAGTAGCAAACAGTCCAAACTAATTATCTAAAATTTACTTGTATAACCTGACCTCGTTCATCTTAAACTGTACAGCCTTGACTAGCACCTCAGTACTTACGTACTCACTACATGACTGGATACGTTAACTAGGTCACTTGGACTAGGTACTAGTGCAAAAATGAAAGGCAATGGAGAAGAGTGTCAGAATAGCAAAACAAGACAAATTCAAGTAAGAATGTATCTTTCAAGTAGGAATCAACTAATTTGCTCAACAAATCAGAACTTTCAAGTAAGTTAGTTCTACAGTTTGAACATAGGAAGTTGGTTTAACAAAGTAACTTTTATTAACTTTAAAAGTACAACACAAATAATTAACATTTACTCGTGCCTATTCAGAGTTTTTTCAGATTAACTGTTAGAATGGAGTTCTAAATAGTGTAATCTTATTTACAAGTCAATAAAAATGTTTATTCGTACAAATATAACTTACTTGAAAATACAGTTCTTCTACTGGCAGACTTGCAGAATCATGAATTGAAGAACTACTACGATTTAGTTGTTGAGAAACTCATAGCTGAAGAAGGCTAGGTGAATATGAAATGTGAATATTTCTAGAGTTTGTGTATACCTATATACTAAATCCAGCACGCCATTTTTATATGCCTGCAAATTACTAAGGAGAAAAATAAGCATCTTCATAATTCGGGATTCTAGCAGGCGACTCTTAAACCATTTTACAAATGCAAAGCAGTAGTTTTTCCATTGTTGCCATCTCTTATGGTTGAATTTTGAATTATAAATAAGAGCGTACATGTACTGTCACAATAGAAATATTAATGCTCTAAAATATCTCGGTGTAATTTCTTTCTGAATACTACCTATTTTCTGAAATTAAACTTCTTTAACATTTCAGTTTATTTTTTAAATAAGGGCAATTCCATGCCTATTCTAGGTCAGAAAGCTCTGGGAGCTGTTGCTTTTGAGCTCTTGCAGGCTCTCCTTGCTTTCTACAATTCTCTGTTAACTAAGCCTTCCAGTTCCCCTGAGGGGTTGGGTTCATTTGTTGAAATGCATTTCTATGCATAGGGAAACTGAGGCCCTGAAATCAATATTTACCCCCTACCTAGAACGAATACCTAAATAACTGTTTCTATACATAATTTAATGTGTTTTTTTCCATAAGAAGTGTTTGCCACATAGCCCGGAATAACAATATTCTATGTATCTTGTCCAGTCGTGTATTCCTCGTTTTGCTAGTGCAAAGCACCCTTAAAGATGAATACAGTGGTCACTCTTAAAAAATGCCTGCAAGTTAATAGCCTGAATTCCTTACTTTCCTGATCATGATATACACAGTGGAAAGGCTGTGGTCAGAAACCTCTGTGCCTGGAAGAAAACTGTAATTTATCACAGATGTCGGCAGTTTATAAATTCAAATTAGACTAATATATAAATAGCTTTATGGCACTTGCTTTTTATTACTTCATGATTGACCTTTTTCAGAATAGCAATTATTTTCCATTAGTTTAGTTCAATTGGAAAAAACAGTGCTTAATGGACTTTGAATCCAGGGTCACTAGTGATAGAATCAGGCAGTTTTCAGCTTTTTGTAGCTACTGTCAGATACAACCCTATAATTTGCCACACCAGCTTATTTTCTGGTGGACTTTTACTACTCACCTTATCCACGTTTTCCTTGAACTGTGTGATAAAATTGCAATCCAGAGCTCTTGAAGGGTCCTTGGAAGCGTTTTTTGCCTCAACAGTAAAGCAACAGCCCATATTTGACCTCTGGAACCGTAGTCTAGTCCTTCGTTGGAGTTTCCAAGTACTTGAACAACCTCCCATAACCTCCACTTTCCTGAATATTTGATGGCTGCTTTGTGCTCTTCCATGTCAGCTACGGTTCTGACAGATGCAGAAGCTCTTTAATCCACCTGACAGGACCAAATTTAGCAGAGAGGAACGAAGTAGAAGCACCTAACTAGAAATGCAAAGTGACCTGTAGCAATTAAAGCAGGGAAGGCTGCAGGCGATGCAGGGAAGGTAGTCCTGTATTTTTTAATCTCTATGACTAGAGAAAGTAAATAAGACAGGCTGAAGACCATGTGTGGTGTGATGGGTGGCTTCAACCTGTGATACATGTTATGCAAAAACAAGTTTGTTTTCAACATTTCGTGTTAATGCTGCCTTTTTTTTTTCCCACAATTCTTTTTGTCAGTGGCATCTTATATCTCAGTATTTGAGGCCTCCGTTAAAGACCCAGATAAATGCATTTTTATGAGATTCCTGAGACTCTTTGACGAGCCTGTAGAGGACACAGAGTGTTAGTTAAAAGCATTATTTTTCCCCGGTTGTTCTGCTTGCTCCTCTTCTGGAAGTTTCCTTCCTTGTGGCAAAGGTGTCAGAAGCAAATATGGGCTGGTTTCTTCTCCGTATTTCATGCTAAAGTAGAAGAGTGAAAATTCAATTGATGAGCAGACATGTTTGCTTGAATTTGCTTTTTATAGGGAATGGTGTAGCAGGGAAATGGGACTTAAGACTGGTTGCAGATAACTTCCTCAGCTGTCACAGGAAGCTTCAGTAAAAGCTGTCAGAGGTCTGTTGGGAAAGAACCAATTTGGATGAGAATTCTTTAAGTAATTTTCCAGATACTGTGATATAACAGGGAATAAAAAAATCCTTGAATTTATACCCATCCAAAGTCAGCATATGCCCCAGTTGTAGGTACTTTTCAACTCTCTTAATGTTTAAAGGATTTATGCATGATTATTGGTGGGGAGAAATAATTAGCAAGAAATTCCTTTTGTTCAAGGAAACCTAATACACAGAAGAACAAAACTGACTTTATGTATATAACTTCTGCCAGTGCTCATATCACTCTAAATTAAAACATCCAAAACTTCGTGCTATACCCTCTTAGCGGAGGAGAAGGTTTTATTTTGTTCTTTTGGAGAAGTCTAAATAAGATACTATTCTCATAGGAGCTACCTTGAGAAAGAGGTTCGTTGTTGCCGGTCATAGTATTTTGAAACCTAATTTACTGATTCCTCACTGTATGGGAAGCTGGTTATTTAGATTAATGTGTAAAAGGGAAGCACTTTCCTTCACTCAGTAGCTGGTAGCTCCTCAGGCTTGTGTTACGCTCTTGGAAAGGTCCTGAGGACAGACCGAACCTAAGGAAACTTAAAGGTTGTATCCGGACCAGCTCAGAACAGCAGGTTCTTTTCACAAATTAAGCAGGAGATCTTCTCAGCTTTGTCCTACTTGCCTCTCATCTGCTGATGTATTTTGCAGTAGTGCCTCATCGTGCGGTCGTCGAGAGAGAGCCTCCTGCTCCTGCGTGACGTGCGTGCATTTTAACCTTCAAAATTTCTTTTATCAGGTGCAACAGAGAAGCTGACCCATTTATCACGCTCCTGCATTTTAGACTTATTTGTCTAAACTGATCTCGCTCTGTGATCTGCACATAGCAGATTAGAAAGCATGTTAAATATTCTTTTCAGATAAGTAACATTGATTGGTGGCATTTTCTCTTTTACCTAGATTTATATCACCATGCAGTCCTGTCACTTGAGTTCAATAAAAGTCTATCTTAGATCCCCAATTTAGCTTAACACCACTGTATATAACTGCTCTGAATTAATGCGATTTGTCAGGAGCAATAGGCCACAGTGATAACCAGAACACCCTGCTACATCTTGTTCTGACTGATCTATGAAGCAGCTTCACCCATTTATTTTTTTCCAGAACATAATAAACAGTCTCTGGGCATCTGCTGTCTTGGCAAGTGCTGAGCAGCTTCATTAATTTACACCATGGTTTAATATTTTTCCAGTTGACCTTTTGGGGTACTGTGAAATAGAAGGAGCTCAGATGTGCTGGTCTGTGGCATCAGTCAAAGCAAAGAGTTTATCAGAGTGTTTTCCCATTGCTTGCTTTGGAGGGTAGTGCTTCCCTGCTTCCCATGCAAGGTGCCTGCTTTGCCCTTCGTCTTAATGACAAAACCTTTAAGTGGCACTTACTGAACACAAACACAGGGTGCTGGCATGTGAGGAAGGCAGTGTGCCATACTTGGGTTTGACAGATGTGTTCCAGACTCTTTCCTTCAGGGAAAACTGATTGAATTGCTTTCCCCCCACCAGAACTTGTACAAGTTCTTACTGAGCACCCACTTTTTGCCTGCTGAGCGGAGCTGTGTATGTTGTGTTAAAGCCCTTTCCCCTTTCCACGACTTGGTCATGGTGCGTGGTCAAATTGCATCGTGTGAATATTCCCAGTGCTGCAGAAATGCCTTCCATAGCCATGAAGCAGCCCCCTGTACCGTCCCTTGTTTTATTGCCATTTTTTCACCTGTGCAGTGCAGTGATGAGACTGCACCTATCACATGAGGCCTTGCTGAACAAGTGTTGGACACTGTTGTGATAGGAAGGGACCACAAAGACACTGTAAAACACCGTGAGGATGAGATTCCTGTGATAGATTCAACTGGAAGGGGCAGTATAGGCCACATAGGTCATTTGATGCTGATTTGCCTCCCAGATAGCTCTGATGCAAATATCTACCAACATTTGGTAATCATAGAGATGGACACTTTATTTGCCATCTTGCCATAGTAATTCTTAATTTGTGCTGAGAGATATTTATCACTGCATTTTATTCCTTCTTGATTGACACATTCTCTGAAGTTCCCGGGGTGACGTTGGGATAAATTGTCACTGCCATACCTGTGAAATGAAAAGTATATGTCTGCTCTCCTTTATTTTTCATTTCTCAGGTGTATGCTTTCTTCATGCAAAAGAAAGAAAACCTTAAGAACACATGCTTGTCTGTCTTTCGAACTCTCTAGAATTAGCTTGTCATGAAATGTAAAACTAATATGTAGTTGTAAAAACCATCGCCAGCATTTTTCTCACTATGGGCTGATGGCTAAGTAGATTTAGAAATGAAAGGGGTTATTATAAAGTGATTACTGAATAGCTAGGTATGTCATTTTAAACAAGCAGCTAAAATCTGTTGCAGATTCAGGATGTAATCTTGTTTGTATCATTCATAGTTAAAATCTGATTTTGATTGTGGAGGAGTAATCATGTAATGTAGGTAATTTGACAAAAATATATCAAATGATGTTTTTCATTCCTTATTTAAATATATTAGAATTAAGTGACTCACCATCTAAAGTATACCTATATAATGACAATAGCATAAAGAAATATTAGAATCATTTTGCTTTGGCTGAGATTTAAATTTTTCTATAGAGTGAAAAGTTCACATCAGCTCTTTCCAGAAAGAAAACCCTGTATAGAAACTATCATATAAAAAATACTACTGACTTTAGAAGGATATTATTGATGATTCTACCAATATTTTGCAACTGTGAATTTCAGCCTGGAAGACATATGCCTCGCGGGATATGTATAGTTCTGACTTGGGGAAGAGATGAAGAAGTTAAGGAAACTGCAGGATTCTGTCACTCGTTTATGTGCTTATGCTAAGATATTCCTAAAAGCCTAATTCCAGTGCCTCATCTGGTTTCAAACACCACCTCTACTCAGTTATTTTTAAGTGGTGAGCTGATTGCTCTTGAATGCTTGTTAGTGGGTCTTGTAGTCAATTATGACTGACTAAATGTCTTGATTCTCTTGCAAGAATGGTCCATCCTGAAAAAAGATCTCCGTTATATTTCACTATTGAATTTGAGAAAAAATAAGAGGATTGAGGTCAGCTCATTTTAAGCATTGCGCCTGCTCATTTTACTGTTGTGAGCTATGTATATGTGCATATGTACATATGAATATGGATTTTATCATTTTCTGAGCTCCCAGGTTTGGGGACTAACCAGTTCTGGCCACAAATCAAAGGCAAATCTGTTGGCTGTTCCATATTAATGGCTTAGAAATAAGAAATGAGAGTTGGAGTTCCATCGGTTTTGTCATTTTGTCATTCAGTCATTTTGCGCTTTGGTTCCTTTGTATGTAAACCAGGAGAAATACTGTTATACCTCATACAGATGCAGAGTTTAATTATCCAGGACTTGTGAAGTGTGTGATCAAATAAAACAGGTGGAAGTGTTTAAGAAGGCTTGTGTTAGTATCAGTCCCTACTATGGTATTGGCAACAGGGTAGCATGAAAGTTGCTGTCTTGCGGTTCTTTTTTCTGCAGCAGAGCTCTGGCATTTCTGCCAGGAAAGCTCTCTATGAAACCACACGGTTCCCAGATGATAGGAAGTGAACCATGATAGGTCAAGAACCAAAAAATTATTTGTGAGGAGGTTGATCCGAAACCTGTTGTTTTCATAGTTATTTCTTGTGCTATTGATATTTTCTACATGGTGACACTGTGGATGCTGATTATGTTAGCAGAGGTGTTGGGGGAAATTTATGCAGGAGGCTTGTTCCTGCCTCTCAGTTTTTGTGAAGTCTGGAATAACTTGGAGGGGTGCAGAAGGCATCCCCACAGGCTACTGCTCAGGGCTCATGTCATCCAGCTACCTTCAGGCTATGCACATCCATCTGTTCATCTGTCTTCACTGGCATTTTGACTGCCGAAGACATGTGCCATAGAATATAATTAAAATGAAACCTTTTTTTTTTTTTTTTTTTTTTTTCCCCAGAAGTCTCTCAAAGCAAAACAGACATATTTCAGTTTTCAGCTCCAGGTTACATATATGTGATTATTCCCTTCTTCTCAGGAGAGCAGGTAACTATCATTTCCGTTTTGCTGCCTCCTAGTTCTTTCTTATGTTGTCTCGGAAGAACGTACATCCCCACATTTTTAAAGTGTCAGGCATTCTTCCAGGAGACTGATGGAAGTGCTGCTTTGCTGTTGGAGGCATGGCTTTTTGCAGGAGGGCAGGTACATTTGTTTGCAAATGCCATATAGCATCTCTCAATTGAAAGATGGTAAGAGTTTAAAATATTCCAACTTGAAATCTTTCCAGAAGATACTGAGGATCTTCTGCAGTTATTTACTTCTACATAAATTAATCTTGATACTTATTGCTGTTAATTTCCGTGGCTGAAAGAACACAGAGGTATGCCAGGGAAAAATGATTTCTTTTCTTTTCTTTTTTTTTTTTCAAATTTATAGCTGCTGTCACAACACACTGTGTTTTTGGATAGGTAAAATGACTTCTAATGCGCCCCTCTTTAGGAGTTGTTTTCTGGATTTTCAACAGCTTTGTACACACTAATAGCTTAGTCTTTGATTTGATTTTAAAATGTTTGGACTCAGCAGGATGACGACATCAGCAAAATCATACTAGGATGTTGATTTTGCTTATTTTTTAGTCATTTGTCCCTATCTTTCTGTGATTGCCTCAGTGATTCCTTTCTCTTATTACCAAAATAATGGCCAGTGAGAACAACAGTGAGGGGAAGGTACCCATTTTCTCTCCCTATTTATAGCTGCAAATCAACAAGACCAACTGCTCCTTTAGATTCATAAGGCAGCTGTGTAAGAACATTTCATATGACTTACATGAAAACCTGCTACTCTGTTACATTACCACCCAAAATTTTGCCTACTCTTTCTTGCCTCACCTCGCTCTGGTTTTGGGTAAACTGGAAGGTGAAAAATCTTGATCCGTTACCAGACGGTGATGATGAATCGTGTGTTTTTTTGAGCAAAGAAAAGCTCTTTTTGAGCTTCAATCTGTTCTTGAACTCGCACAAAGAATAATTACAGTATAAAAATCAGTCCCATCACAGTTAATATGATCTTGCACAAAACTGTTAGACCAGATGTGCAAACAGCAGATTCTTTTTAGGCATATATAGATTGTATATAATAGAGTCAAGTAAGAGGAGTTGAACAGGTAAAATACTTTACCTATTTTTGGGGGGTGGTTTTGACTCTAAATGTAAAAATCCTGAGGTTTGGTTTTTAAAAACAAGGCAAAAGGGATTTGCTGGCTCAGAAGGCATATACTCTGTTCCTGTGTAGGTGAAATAATATTTCACTCAAGATTGGTGCCACTGAGGCACAAGGTAACAGCTCAGGTGATGAAGAGCCATAGAATATCAGCGTATCTGGAGACCTGCAGAGTAAAACTTCTGTAGGTGGAGTTTTACCAAGTAAGGAGAAATGTGGTTGAAAAATATATGTAAAGTGAGAAATATGATCTCTGTTGTTAGAAACTGTTAAATATTTAATAGTTTATCTCCTCTGCAGGGAGGAGTGAACTTTACGAGTCTCCTTCTCAGCTGCCCTGTTCTGCTTTTTGCTGGAAGGTATTTCCCATCCGGGAGATGAGAAATCAGGTGCAGCCCAGATGCAGCATGCAGAGCCAAGCCTGAAGCCTCTTAGGGATGTGGCTGTAGTATGTGAGTTCCTTAGAGATGTTCCTGAAACGATATGTAACACCCTATGATACTGAAACCAGAATTCACAGACTAATAAATACTCGATCATTTCACTCAGGAGATTTGATGTGAAGAGACGTTGAGTGATTCATACAAGGCTGCTTAGAAAAAAAACATGACAAAACCAGGACATCTGCAGTGTCGTTATTTATCATTAATTAAATTTAGTGTTTTATGTATAAAATAATATGGTTTTAGATAAGATAGCTTAAATTTCAGATTCTGTTCTCATCTTAAATTGTTATATTTTCTTATCCTGACACCATCCTTTCCTTTCTGTGGAAGGATAATAGAGTTCAGTTTAGAATTTCAATCGTGTGAGTTACTGCAGGGCTAATCCATATTCGTATTTTGCCTAAAAAAGAAGGAAGTTCTTGATTGCTGTGGCTCAAATATCTTCTAAGTGTTACCTGACACCTACCAGATCTGCTGCTACTGAAATGTCATGAAGTGGCAGAAAATCGCTGTGCTCTTCCTTTCTCAGTCTCTGTAGGTCTGTGCAGTCAGTGGCAAACAGAAAAGACAAAACTTCCAGTGTGAGCTTTCATTCTCAGCCCAAGTTTTGATGACAAGATGCTAAAATTGCACCTAAAAATTGCTCTGTGGTTGTGAAATGGATTTTCTGAAGAAGCGCGGTGATGTGGTAAGAGATGAAGCACGGAGGTGCAGGGGTATGAGCTGCGGACTGAAGCTGCCGTTGGAGTTGCTCCTACCTGTCAGGCCCTGCTCCATGTTCACGGCAAAACAAGGCTGAACGGAGAGGAGTGAGATCCCAGATTAAGCGGGATGCGAGCGGCTGTCACGGGGCTTCCCGGTCCCACAGGTCAGAGCAGGAACGTGGGGCTTTGCTGCTGGGTACCCGGCCGAGGGAGCGCAGCAGGAAAAGGGCTGCAGGCACCACTGGGATGCGGCGTGCGCTGCTCCTCTGCGGGGAAACCCTCTTCTCTCTGAGAACGGGCAGGCCCCGTTTCTTCCAGTTTACCTCATGATTCCTGCTGCTGGTGCAGAACGAAGGAGCTGAAGTACTGAGCTCAGCCAGAGAAGCAAAAGGCTTTATGCCCTGTCTGCAGGTGGGGTTTTGGCAAGCAAGGTGAAAAGAGAGTGTCCTCAAGCAGTTGTCATTGTATGAGGTGTATGTTTTGCATGTAAATTAATAGATTTGCAACATTAATCTCCATTTACTGGTATTGTGTTTGCCTTCTACTCTAAAAAATGTGATTTCTGTTGTCATTAGCACTGTTAAATGATATTTTTTTGTATAATTATTGCTTGCTTTGCCTGGTGCAAGGTAATGACGATAGATTCTTGCTAGGAGAGCAACTTTCACATAGTGCCTGAACAGTTGACACAGGACTCATGGGCATGAGAGCAGTATCCCTATAGCGTGTTTCTTTCGCTTATGTTTAAGAGTGTACCCATGAGAAAGTTTGAAGGTAAAAAAAACTCTGCACAAAATAAAATCAACTAAAGGAAGTCTTCATGCTCTGATAGTTTATTCATCTTTTCCTTTTAAATAATAGTTTTTGAATTCATTATCCATAATTCTTCCAGTGTTCTTTAACAGTTTTCATTCCCCAAGTATCCTGTGTCCTTCATGATGCAAAATATATACTTTCCAGCGTACTGGAAGCGATGCTGCATGCACTAACAACCATCTCACAGTAAGCAGGTCCTTCGGGGTATACAAAGAAACCTCAGGAGAAGTGCAGGGCTAGGCTGATCAAATTGAAACTCCTTTAATCTCTTTTGTTACAATATGTATCTTTTGTTACAATTACTGTTATTTTGCATGACTGTCTTGAGACACATTTTATAATCCAAAAATTCCATTAGCATCTTTTTCTGGTTAAAACTGAGTGTGTTTCTTTTTATTGTTTTCAAGCTTAATGTATGGGTAACCAGAAAATGCCATGGATTTGAAGCAAACACATCTGTTATGACTGAGAACTCCATTATATGAACAGATTAGAAGTTCTGAAACCTGTAGCGAAGGAGAATGACAGGAATAGTGTGAAAGGAGGCAGACTGACAGGAATATAAATTTAAAAAGTTTGCTACCTCTAGATACCGCTATCTTCAATTCTGTACTGAAGTCATGTCTAGTAAATAAGAGAAGCGTGATACTGGAAAGAAAAATAAAATAAAGCAAATAGAATAGTGGTAATTAAGGGATTAGTTCTGTTTGATGAAAGAAATAGTCAATATGTACTCTATTCCACCAACAAGGCTCATTTTTGAGGTTGAGGAAACAAATGACAAATGACAAATTCTTTGGAGAGAGAGCCAATATCTTAAATCTTCAAAAACTCTTTGGTGGATAGACTTCTTCGGGATATTCAAACCAACTTTCTCAATGGACATCATGCACAGAGCAGCAGTTATACCCCCTGGCACGTATAAGATCTTGCTTTATTTTCCTGCATCATATGTCTTTCCTTACCTTCTCTCAATACTATTTTTATCCTTACTCTCGCTTTCTCCTTTCCACTTAGGGTTGAGACTGCTCCCCACTGCATTTATCCCACAAGGAGATTATTATGACCTCTTAGTTGCATAATCTGTGAGTGAATGATAATAAAAACAGATATGAACTGTCTAGCTATGTGATATTGTAGATCAGAGATTCGGAACAGGAGTCAAAGCAACCAGAGTGTTTGTACTGTCTGATCGGCTGCATCCAGGAAATGTTACCAGAAGCTGTGTTGTCCTCACCTTTTAAAGTCCAATTTCTTTTTTCTTTTCCCATTGTCCGTATTGTTAGAAGTGTGAAACTGTCATTCTCACAGCAGTTGCTTCAAGATTTAACTTGTACTTTTAACTAAGAAAGATTATCCTTCATAAAAATGTCTGTCTTTTGCAGAAATCTTGGATAGATTTTAATTTTTTCTTTTTGTTAGCCACTTGATTTCTGTTTTAAGGTGTTTTATATTAGTTTTAGGTCTCTAAATAGGAGAATTTTCAGCTCTATTCTTGAGTTTTCTGATGAGCCTACTCTGAAACCTCCGTTAATCTCACGGTAAAGCTTTTTGCGCATGTTCAGATGAAACTTTTTGTGTTTCAGTTTTTGCCTGTTACCTCTTGTCCTGATCACCACTGATAGGACAGCAGACAAGAGGCACAAACTGGAACACAGGAAGGTCCGCTGGAACACGAGATAAAACTTCTCAACTGTGAGAGTGACCGAGCACTGGAACAGGCTGCCCAGAGAGGGTGTGGAGTCTCCTTCCATGGAGATAACGCAAAACCTGCCTGGACACGATCCGTGGAAAAGTGCTCCAGGTGACCCTGCTCGAGCAGGGGGGTCTCCAGAGGTCCGTTCCATCCTCAGTGACCGCGTGAGCATGAGCGCTGTCACCATATGAAACTCAGCAACCTCATCCTTATTCTTGCCCCTGTGAACTTTGATTAGTTACTTCATGTTGTACGCTCTCAGGATCCCACTAATTCCCTTCGTTTTCTAGTCCCATTTAGCCAATCCAGATAACACTGCAGTTCCAAAATATTGATCAAAAGATCTTTGATCATTATTTCTATAGTCTCATCTTCAAGTAAAAACAAAGAAAACGAAATAAAAAGCTTAGATAGGAAACCAAAAAAGGAAAACACCTTTTTCTCATGAGATTCCTGTCTGAATTATGCAGACATAAATGCTTAAAGAAGATACGAAACTCTCAGGACCTGCCAGTCTTTGAGATTTGCTTCTCATTGACCCAAACTGCTGTTGCAGTAGGAAATACCCCAATCATCACATTCTTAGCTGGGGTATCTGAGCGTGGAGGTAGGTAAGCAGCTCTGTACCGATTTACCCGTGTGAGCTGAAGCCTTGGCAGTATCACGTGAGGAGATTTTTTACCAGTCAGTGTAGGCACTAGAAGAAAGACTGGGAATAGGTCTGTTATTGAATTTGCTTTACTCTGCTGTCTGGTCACCCGTTGGCAAATATTCTCCATTGCTGATCAATGCTGTGTCAGATGGTGGCAATTAATTTAAAAAAAAAAAAAAAAAAAGAAAAAGCCTTAGGATTCAAAGGGGGAAAAAAATACACCCTGCTTTGAGAAAACAAGCAATTTCTTAACACCTTTTCTTCAAGGAGTTAGGATGAATAACATCTTTGAACAAATATTTTCAGCATGCAGGGATTTTATTAAAAAAATCAAAAGATGAAGTCCTGTGTAAATTGTTTAGAGCATTGCAAGAGAAGACATGTTGATTAATAAACATAAAAGAGGGAAGATGCATATTAATTTGTTTACGTATAAGAGGCTTCTAGCTCATTAAAAGTCCTCTAAGCATTTAACTAGTGAAGCAGTGGATAAAATCAGACATTGTCTTTAATCTTGTCAAAGGCTCCTGTATTAAAAAAAAAAAAGGTTATTACAAATGTGTATAATAGCTCCACTAATGACAGTGCTTGGAAAATGTGGGGCAGGCAACAGCTCAGGGATGTACCACGTTGTGGTGGGGACCTGGGTTCGCCTTTCCCAGTTCGTTTGCTGAGGCCGGGAGGGATGGAGGGAGTTTAGCTTCCCCCAGCAGCAATCTCTGGCCAGTTGAGTTGAGGAAAATGTCGTGCTTATAGATTGCTCTGTGTGCCTGGGCAGGGTTTGTTAGATGTGAACGAGGGCTCGGTATGAGCTGGGCGGCCTCAGAAAGCTCCGATGCAGCAGGGATGCCGACTGGGGTGGGTTTTCCCGTGTTGCATTGGACTCACTACTAACCCGCTAGGACAGAGTGAGGGGCTAGGCTGTTTCAGGGGTCCTAAGCAGCAAGGTGCTAACAGCAAATGTTTGTGGGGAAAAAATAAAAACAAAACAGCTATGGACTGCTTTAAAGAAAATGGATTATTAACTTAATTTCCTGGTAAAACAACAATTGATTAGTTGGGTTCAGTTACTAAGCTGAAAGTAAATTGCAGGCAGCTGAAGAAGAGTATATTTTTTTTCTTTGAATAAACAGACCTGAGAGAAACCAACCCATATATGTGAAACTACTCATCAAAAATTACTTTATATTTTTAGTAATGTCTTTTGCTTGAATAAGATTTTTATTTTCCTAAAACTGTTAATTTATAAACATAATTGGACATAGTTTTTCTTTGCAAATAGTTGTTAGTGAGCTTTAATAAAACTGGGTTGTTTTACAGTTTGAGTATAGTGACAAAGCTTTCTGGTTTCTCTTTTTTTTTTCTTTTAATCAAAGATATTTCTCTCTTTTTCTTGATTTTTTTTTCTTTTCTGATTTTTCTTTAGGCTGTTATTTTACTGCCATTGCACCTTGGGAGATAAAGGAATAAAATTCTGTTTTTTACTTATATGTTGCATTTACAGAATCGTGTAATTTCTTACTGCCACCGTTACTACTTCCGTTACAATTTTGATAAGGATAAATGTGATCTCAGAACTATGGTGGTATTTTTACAGATCCAATGCGTGGACCACGGAAACTAGAGGTCGTGGAGATCAAGTCTAGACANTTCTCTCTTCTTCTTGATTTTTTTTCTTTTCTGATTTTTCTTCAGGCTGTTCTTTTACTGCCATTTGCACCTTGGGAAATAAAGGAATAAAATTCTGGTTTTTACTTATATGTTGCATTTACAGAATCGTGTAATTTCTTACTGCCACCGTTACTACTTCTGTTACAATTTTGATAAGGATAAATGTGATCTCAGAACTATGGTGGTATTTTTACAGATCCAATGCGTGGACCACGGAAACTAGAGGTCGTGGAGATCAAGTCTAGACAAATCACCATTTGCTGGGAGCCGTTTGGCTATAACGTGACGCGTTGCCATCGGTACAACCTCACAGTGCATTACCGGTACCAGGCTGGAGGACAAGAGCAAGTGAGGGAAGAGGTGAGCTGGGACACAGAGAGTTCGCATCCCCAGCACACCATTACCAACTTGTCACCCTACACGAACGTCAGCGTCAAACTCGTGCTCATGAATCCCGAAGGACGGAAAGAGAGCCAAGAACTTGTAGTGCAGACGGATGAAGATGGTGAGTTTTTGTATTTGCCTTTTTAAGAAAACAGATGCAAATTAGTGAAATCATGAAACCAACTACACAAATTGTATACAATTGTATGTAATTATAATGCATTATTATTAATAATAATAATATTTCATTAATTGTATATGCATAATACCTGTGGCCAACAAGACAGCCTATTTATAAGTTTCTGTTCTGCTTTCATTAAAATTTGTAGCAGATTTCCGACCATCTTCAACAATTTAAAGTCAGGTTTTATAGGCATTATGATCTTTCATATAAGCCGTGCATCAAACATCATCTAACCATTTCTTCATTAAGCCCATAAATTCTGTTTGAGTTATATTTTGCCCCTAAAAGGTCCAGTATCAGTTTGAAGACAATTGAAGTGATTGCCCACAGTGTCCTCACACATGGTTTTGTTTTGGTGGATAATCTCAACATTAAATATGTCTTCTTCATTTGTAATTCCAGTTGCTTTACCTTTGGCTTCCCAACCACCACTTAGCTGCTCTTCCAAACAATATCTTTCATTCAAATATATAAAAGTTCCCTTCCCTTTAGTCAATTTTAGGTAAAATGAGATTTTCAGATCTCATTTGCTCATTTTGAGCTCTGTCATAATTTATCTGTCTTTTCACTAAGCAAGGACAGCAGAATTGGCTACTGTATCTCAGTAGTGCTTATAATAATGCTGCCTGGAAAGGTAATACCATTCTCCTAAATCTTATATGATATTATCCTAATTATGCTTGAGAGATTTTGCTGGAGCACTGTTAGCTCTTACATCGAAGTGGGACTTTCTTGGTCAATTGGTCATGTGCCAAGAATCTTTTCCACCTTATCAGAAAGGCCTGCTCCAAGAAATAGTCCCTTGGTGCTCTCTACAAGTAGGTCTTCACTTTTTTTGTGCTTGATTTAGCCATCATAAAATGCTTGATGTTCAAATAAGTGACCTGCATTGCTTTATATAAGGGATCTATCTCCTCCAATTTGTAACTGCTGCAATCTTCATATTTTCTTACGGATCAATGATATGATTTCCGAAAACACACTGGGAAGATTTCTGAAAAAATATCAGTAATAATGAGTTATGTTTTTAATAAATACTTCAAGTCTGTCATTAGACCTTCTTATTAATATAATATAATATAATCTGCACTGGTTTTATCTAGTGCTGTTTTGTAATCAAAATATAGAAGGGAATAAATTAAACAATTTATGAAAGTAGCTACCAGTGAAACAGATTTGTCAAAACAAAGCTAGCATAGAAATTGTTTAATTAGAATGAGTTTTTCTTTTGTCCTCTAATTTTGATTCTGTCTATTGTAAGCCTATTAGGATTTAGTCCAAGATGACAAAACTAAGGCTCTCATTGCTTTCTGGGTCATTTAAATTTACCTTAAAATTTTATATAATACTTGCTTTTCCCTAGCCTTCTGGAACTTTTATATTATTCTGAATTCTTTTAAAACCCAGCATCAATCGCTGAAAAAAAAGGCCTTGGATGATATTTTAATATTCTTTGCATTATGTGAATCAGTTTTGAAAGCAGGTGTGAAAGTCCTACAGTTCTGCTTAGAATAACAGAATCCCATAGGTTGCAGGGCCTCTGGAGGTCTCTGGGTCCAGCCATATGCCCAGAGCAGATCGAGTTGGAGCAGGTTGCTCAGGGCCTTCTCCACTTGAGGTCTGAGGGTCTCTGAAGATGGATATCCTGCAGCTCCAGTGTTTGGCCTCCCTTATGGCAGAGCTGCTCCTTGGTTATGGTCTTTTGAGGGTTTTTAGAGGGTCATCACAACGTTTTTTCATTATTTAATCATAATTTATTTACACTATATTAAGTTTTTCTTGACACATAAATCACTCCATGATTTCAAATGACTTTAGCCAAGTCTGTCCTTCTTGGGAGCCCAGACTCAAGGTTGCCCTACGGTGCAATCCTACTGATTCATATGGGACTGGTAAGCAAATTCAGAAATGATCATCACCTGGTGGCCCTGGTGTTTCCTGCTGGCAGCAGAGTTCCAGTAAGAGACTCTGCGAAACAGAGAGGATTATCCCTTCTTAAACTTCATAAGCTCCTGGGCCAACAGCACAGAGGAGTGAGAGTGGACCTGGCAAGGAAAGGAGGCAGCAGATGTCCTGCTAAGCAGGTTATTTAGCCATTCAGGTAAATCTCAATAAGGGATGTGAAGAGTTAAATTTCAGCATTTTTACCAAGTATTTTTCATCTTTTTTTTTCCTCTAGCATCTGGAAAATCTTAAGCGTATCTTCTTGTCAGAACTTGTACATTACAGGATAGTGGACATTTTATAGGTTTTTCTTTTTACATTGTGTGGCATTTCGAAAATAAAATTTCCATGTCCATGTGCTGTGTGCAGAGGTCTGAACAACAAGGTGAGGTTGGCTCCAAAGTAATGTAACTGCTGCAGAACCAAGAGGAAGCACAGATGGATATCTGGGAGCAGCTGACACAGTATCAGAGCCTGCTGCCATCCATGGTTCTTCAGTCTTGATTCTCATAAATGTAACACACACAAATTATACCAGATTTTCAATTTGTCACCCTCACAGTTTCTGTATGTTCAACCCATTGTAAGACTTCAGGCCTAACATCATTTGGAATCACTGCTATGTGCTAAATACACCTGGTCTTCCCAAGCTGCCCATTCCCATTTAATCTGCTGGAAGGGCACCTGGGGACTTCTCTACTTGCCCATTTTTTTACATGAACATGGAAACATGCTCCATTTTAGTATGAGGCATTATTACTGTTGAAGAGTGTCATGAGTAGATTTTCTTTACAAGAAATTGTTACTGTGACATCAACTAATTCTTAAAACAATCTGAAATGTCCTTTCGTCAATAACATTTTACTAGTGAAATACTGTATTTGCTAACTCCTTTTTGCACTGGAAGGGGAACATATGTTTCCTTAAAAAAATACCTAGTTTCTAGATAGATAATTTCTGGAATAATATATATTCTGCTGGTTCCTATGCCATTAAATATATTATTGTCATCCGAGAAATATATTGTTCTCATCACCTACCCACCCTTGTCTTTCCACTGTTCTTGGGGAAACATTATCAGGTGCTATTTCCTAAAAGTGTATATCATTGAGCTAGTTCACTGAGTGTGAAGGAGAGGAGAGGGTCATCTATTAACCTCTTTTGCAGTTTGCCAAATGCCGATTGTACCTGAAGAATATGAACTATATTCTAGCTGAGGCTTGACACCAGATGGACTGCTGTTAAACCTTGAGAGTGTAAATCTACAGTGAGTGTCTTCCACAACTTTTCTCAAATGCTATTTCTTTTTTTCTTTCTTTCTTTTTTTTTAATCCTTTAGTCCCAAGTGCTGTACCACTTGAGTCCATTCAAGGGAGTACCTTTGAAGAGAAGATTTTTCTTCAGTGGAGAGAGCCAGCGCAAACATATGGCGTGATTACTTTGTATGAGGTATCAAGTATTTTGTCCTGTTTTCATTTTCATATATAGTTTTGATTTTTTAAAAGCACATAGTACAGAAATTATTAAAAAGGATTTTTTTTGTCTGTTTCTGGAAAATGAAGGGTGGTTTTTTTTGACAATAGAACTACTTATAAAGCAATAAAAAATACCTAATGTAAGAGTAAATTCCTGCAAGAATGAGAATGTTCCTGGATTATCAGCTTTAAGTGTTCCAGAATTTAAAGAATGCCTAGATTATCAACTGTTATTAGATCCATATGATACAGCATGTTCTTTAGTAATGTGGATCAAATATTTAAAGACTGAAAGGCAGATCTTAGTGAATTCTTAAAAATTAGGAGACATAACACAGTAGTGACAGTCAACATCACATTTCTGAGAGACTCATTACTGCCAGTCTATTGTAATAGGAACAAGCAGGCACAATTTAAAAAAAAATAATCTGGCATTTTTAAATGCAAATTCAACAAAATTATATGTTGTTACATGTCTAAAATTCACTGCTTTTCCTCATATGGAACCTCAGCCTGAATACCTCTTAGAAAAATTGACAAAAGGCTGCTCAGATTAAGCTGTCAGACAGTAATCACAGTTAAACCTCTTACCTGACCTTACTACAAAACTGGTATTGAAATGCTTTGTTTAAAAAGAAACACCTAAATGAGATATAGTATAAGAGAAGAGTTAAGTTGAATGGTACCCTATTGATACTGTTTTGCAAACTACCTCGTTGAGAGAGGATAATACGTTACAAAAATGCATGGGCTGGTTTTGATAAAGCTGACTTTCCTAACTAGTTCAGAAAGCTGTGAATCTTAAGGGAAATCAGACGTTTTGAATGGTACCTTCTCCCCACCCATTGCCTTGGGGCGCCGTCAGGGATGAAGGACAGTAGGGAGAAGAGTCCCTCCTGCTTTTGTCTGGCCAAAAAACATGTTGAAGACGCTCAGCTGGGGCAGGACAGAAAACTGCAGGAGCTGAGCCAGATCTAGGAGCAAGGTTATTATTCCTGGGTAAGTTCTTCTGTGCGCAGCCTCTTCTGCAAGAGGCAGCCTCAGCCCACAGCAGCGCCTGCTCTCCAGCAGGTCCCAGGCCCTTGGTGCTGTTAGACAAATGTACTGAATGCACACTACTTTGTCTGCATCCCTGCTCCCACTGGAAAAGCCCAATCGCACATTTATGTCTAGCATTTCTTATTCTGATGTACGTAACTTTCTGTTATTACAAGTCTCATAACTTAGTCTGCTTTCTGGGGCCTGGCACTTATTTTTAATGCCTGGAGTAGACAGTCTCTTAATATATCTGGTGGGAAAAACTGTGCCTTAAAATATCAAACATTAAAGTCTTCCTTGCTATTGTGAAATTAGGTACAAATTCAGTTATTTTACCAATATTTGAAATAGAAAAAAAAAGCTTTTAGATGAAGAAATGACATAAATTTCTTAAATCATTTTGCTCCTTTATCAGCAGTACAGGCTCACAGGTAGTAGGAATGAAGGGATTAGTCTTTTGTATTAGGTTTCATCTAAATTTGATAAAAATTGTGAACAGCCAAGTGAAAACCTGACCCTCATGCCCTTCTTTTTCATTCCTGCAAAGCTGAACCGGCAGGGTGGAAGTGACAGATTAGTCTTTCAAAAAATTAAAAAATGGAAACAGTCTTAAAAACAGCAGTAAAATACAGAAACAAGGCAAGCTCATTTTAATCAGTCAAGACAGTGACTTCTTGTTGTGGCTTGCCTAACTCATGGAGGAATTTACTGTGTTACAGAACATTAGCCACTTAGCTATCTAGTATTTAAATGTAAAAATTATCAGTAATCTAACACAGGCTGATTTCAGGCATCCTTGTTTTCCTTTCAAATAGAATTTACCTGAGATTCTGAGAAATGCGAGTAAGAATTACACAAATGGAGGAACACAAGTTAAAAGCAGCTTCTAGAGTTCATTTAGTTCCAAAATGGGATCAGCTGTGTATAAAACATAGCTGCCAGGTGGTTGTCTAATCTGTCTTTTAAAATCACCAGAAATGTACATACCCCTTTTCCTGCAGACAGAAGTAACATCACTTGCCATCAGAGAGGGGATATTTCAGAATAAAAAGCCTTAATTTCAACTTCAGCTATTTGATGGCACCTTGTTCTTCTGTTAGAATTTGAAAGGTTTATTGGGGATTTTAAGGCAGTTTCAGCTCAATTTATGGATGAGGAATTATAGAGGATCTGCCTGTATCTAACAGAAGGCTATCCGAGTTTACCTAGACTGTATCAGTTTTTATTACTCTTTTTCATCCTTTTATAGGTGTTATATTAAATGGGTCATGTAAAATCAATTTTCATTAAGTCAGAGGCTTTAGGAAATTGCAAATGTTTAAGGTATGCAATGCCAACACTTAGATACTTCTGTTAAAATACTATTTTATATGTATTCTTAATTATAAAAATATAATTATAATAAAAGACTGTCAATTATCACTTTGTATATTAATGCTGGAATTATACATATTTGAATACAAGCAAAACTATGTAAAAGTAAAAAGGAGGCCTGAATCATTTTTACTTTTTAAGTTTCTAGTGAGTTTCATATTCTAAAATTCTCATTACAGTTCATGGAAACTAGTAACTAACAGAAAAAAAATCTGTATAGAGGTTTACTGTGAATTCATGTTAACATTACTAATGAAAACAAATAAGACTGAATCAAAGAAGGAACAGAGGAAAATATATATATATATTGCATATATTAGTTAAATTCTGCCTTTACCTTTAAATGAGGATCTAACAAAGGTAGAATTTAATAACCTGAAAATTTCCAACTTAGCAATTACAGTGTTTAAGCTTTAGACTTAGACAAGCTTTACCCAGTTTCTGAAGAATTCACCTTAAGCTGCCCTTATCATCTACTTGGGATAATCCTATTCAGAGCAAAGAGTAATTTTAGTCAAGTCAGCTGGAACTGGGGCCACACATTTTTGTATTTACTTACCTGTTTTTACCTGGTTGTTTTGATGTTCTTCTTGTTGCTGCTCAAAGCCAGCAGTAAGATGGATTCAAAAAATGACATTGTGAAAGCTGGCATCTTAAAGGAATTAATGTAAGCCTGAACTCATTCTTTACAGTTGTAATCTAGCTGCCTCTAAGTCTCCAAAAGCCTCTATCTATAAAAGTAATAACTTATACCAGTTGTGGCTGAGTTTCTGTGTCCCTTTATGGGATTCAGGATTTGAAGAGTATAAGAGAGTAAGATAGCTTATCATAAAATGTCTGACAGCGCATACATCAGAGGGGTTTGCTGGATAAAGATGCAATCTTCGTCCATCTGCTCAAGACAAGCTTATAACTTTCTTATTCTTTTGCAGATCACCTACAAAGCAGTCAGCTCCTTTGACCCAGAAATAGATTTATCCAATCAAAGTGGACGCGTCTCCAAGCTAGGCAATGAAACACACTATCTCTTTTTTGGACTATACCCTGGCACTACCTACTCTTTTACCATCAGAGCCAGCACAGCCAAAGGCTTTGGGCCTCCAATCACAAATCAGTTCACCACTAAAATATCAGGTATTTGACTAAAGAATATTAGTGTCTGTCTATGATAATGTCACAGATAATTCTCTTGTTGTTTTCTACTGCTTCTAGGATTTTACAAGCAGCAATTTGAGAAGTATTTGAAAGGAATCTGAAGATGTCCAAGGGACATACGCTAACATCTCTGAAAAACTTTCAAGTGCTTGAGTATTAGCTTAACAATAAGTACTTTGAAATTCCTATTCACAACTCTAACTCACCGTGCAAGAAGCCCTGTGAATTATGTGCCTGGAGTCAGTGCCAGCTGCTTTTGCAACATTTAGCGTAGGGTTTTTTTGGACATGAGGATGAGGGCTCCATCCAGAGCTTATTCAGCCTTGACATGATTCTAAATTAGTACAGTAACGGTGCTGGAAAATCTCTCTAATGAGCCATGAAGAATTGAGAGTAGAGTAGAGCGGGAATACCATACATCTAGGGCTTGCTTAGGAAGTGCAGTAACCGCCAGCCTGCATATGCTCCTAGCAGCCCCGTGGACTGAAGCGGAGACGAAACTGTATCAGACCAGAACTCTCATTCTGTGAACTTCTCCCTTCCTTCGTTCCCTGTCCTCAATGCGTAATGAAGAAAAAAAAAAAATTAACGAAGTGCTAGTCAGATTCAGAGCAATCAATTTTTGTTATAAGAAAGGCCAATTAATGCAAGATGGAAATTACTGTTAATACAGGTGACTGCATTGAAAAAAACAGTTGATATGTTAGAAGTTATTCATAATGAAAAGCAAAAACAAAATTAACATTAATCAGTAAATACAAGGTTCATTTTCCATCCCTTTTCCCACGGTGCACGGAACCTACCTCTTCTAGAAGTCAACTTCTGACATAGCAAGAGTTTGATATGAGTCAGGATGGCAGAATCAGGCCTTATTAGAATAAAGAAGAAAGGAGAATGTTGAGAGTGGGAAGAATCTGGGATTTTGGGAATCATGCTGGAGCTTAAATTGTTGTTCTTTCCTAAATTTGGCATGTCACCAACTAGAAGTCATCGGTGTGAATGGGAATTACAGGTGCCCTCTGAAATGAGCGTGAGCTCCCCGCCAGCACGCGGTGAGGCGCAGCATACAGGCTTGCCTGAGCCCTGCCGGCTTCTAACTCCTTGGTAGCTCCTGCAGGAACAGGAAATGCTTAAGGCCTACCCTGGGTACCTAAAGCCTAATGCTTGATGAAATAAAAACAGAAGCAGCACCCATACGTTTCTTATGATCATCAAAAAATCCTGGCAAAATTTTAGGTGTCAACTGTGTTGCCCTCCTCTGCATGCAGTAGTAATGCCCGTACCCTGCTGTAAAGCTTTGATGCTGCTGAGGTGGCCTGGCTCTCCATGCCAACATGGAGCACCTTTACGGATGAAGGATTTCCCAGTACTTTCAGAACTTGTGGTGCGGCAGCCGTGCGTTCTGGCCAGTCTCCAGCTTGAGCTGTGGCATTTTAAGTTGTCTGAATCTAGACTGCACTTCCGTTTGGATAAAATGCTCCTGGTTTGCTGTCTGAAGGTGTCGAGTGGCCCTGTGCCCTCCCCTGTGCAGTGCCGGGGCTCGTTCCACGGTCGTGCGGCTGCCCCAGCTGGGTGAGGTGGCCCCGCTGGAAACGCGTGGGGCTGAAGCAGGGCTGGCAGCAGGGCCTGCCAGCAGAATGGATGGGCGCTGCTTTCTCTTGCCTGTAACTTTGTGGGAAGTCATCTGTGCGGGCGGAAATTTTGCACGCTGCCTCTGCCGCCCGCAAGGTCTTCCACGTGGGGGAAACTTGTGAGAACTGAGCGCTGGTGTCACCATAGCGGCCACCTCCCCGAACAGCCTCAAGGCCTCAGAGCTTCCAGCCCCCTGCCAGGAGGGCGTTAGCCCACTCGAGGCCTGATGGCTCCCAGGGACCTCCCTTTAAGTGAGTCTGAGCTTTGCACTGCTCGTCACCAGGTTGTGGTTCCCAGAATCACAGAATGGTTAAGGTTGGAAGGGACCTCTAGAGATCATCTAGTCCAACCCCCCTGCTGCAGCAGGGACACCCAGAGCACGTGGCACAGGGTGGCATCCAGGTGGCTTTGAAGATCTCCAGAGAAGGAGACTCCACAGCCTCTCTGGGCAGCCTGTGCCAGGGCTCTGTCACCCTCACAGGAAAGAAGTTCTTCCTCACATGGAGATGGAACTTCCTGTGTTTTAATTTATATCCATAAATTAATTGTGATTCAGAGCCCACACGGCTTTTTGACGTTGCAGTTACTCAGTGCCTCCCTCCTTTTGTGGATGTTCAACAAGAGACTCGGACAAGTGCCGAGTATTCGAAACTGCAGCTCAATGAATCAGTGAAAACTGTCTCTGAGTCTTCAAAGTTCCCTGCAATATTGTGCCTTGAAGTGGGTACCCAAATTACTTTAAAAGATTGGTCTAAATGTTCACGCCTTACATCCAGGACTGTAAACAGAGGATAAGGATACCCTCTCGGCTCACAAGGAGGTTTCTGAAGATTTAATTTTATTTGTGCAGCACCTTGGAATTGATAAATACCAATGAAAAGTGATGAAGATATTATTAATTTTTCACAACTGACTATGAAGTGTTATGGTCAAAAGTGTTAATGCAATCCTTAGATGAGTAAATCAGAGGGATAAAGGACAAAGAAAGATGTTTATACACCTTTCAGGCAGGCTCAGCTGTTACTGAAAGATTGAAAAGGAAAATAAATACGTCTTAAGAGAGAGACTCAAGTTGCTGGAGCTATTTAATTTACTAGAGAAGCTTAAGGGTTGACTCTATGTGTGGAGCAAAAGTACGTTCAAAGAGATCGTTACAGTGATTCCCGTTTGATTTTATAACCTCTAAATCCATTAAATGTGTATCATCATTAACAATTGTACAATAAGGATCCAACAGTCCATTAAACAACCCATGTACTGAGCACCTTTCCATCCAATATAATAAGTAATGTAACAAAATGATAGCAGTGAAAGTAGTGAAAGACTTTCACCAGTAGTGAAAGTCAGTATCTGAGGCATCGTTTCTTTTGGGCACAACTGTAATTCCATGTTAGAAAGATCCAGTTTGCCAAAGCGCTGTTGAACCTGGTTTCAAATGAAGATACCTCGTGTCATATTCACGTGTCATTTTCAGGTGCTCCTCTTGTGGTAACCTAAGAGGGTTGGATTGCCAAGTCCTGGGCTCCCTCGGAGAGTTTCCTCCTGCTAGGGTCTCATGGATATCTTAAAATTGGGGTGAACTGGCGTTTATTTGTTTTTCTGATGATGCTATTTAACGTCTGTCTGATATTGAAAGCGTGCTAGACTAACGATGTGGTCCTTATTTTTACAGAAGTCTTTAAAAATGCCTGTTCAATCAAGGATACGGATCTTGAAAGAACAAATACAGACACAATGTTTACTTTTTCCTCTTTTCTTCTTCTAGCCCCCTCTATGCCACCATATGAACTTGAAACACCTTTGAATCAAACTGACAGCACTGTGACAGTCTTGCTGAAACCTGCCCAGAGCAGAGGCGCTCCTGTCAGGTACTGGGAAGTGGGGGTGAAATCCTTATAAAATTAAAACCAAACTGATTAATTTCTTGAACATGTTTTCTGGGGATTTTCTACACAGCAGTCATTGTCTAAATTCATGTCTGTATTAGCTCTAATTAAATTAAATAATGGCAGAAAATGGAAGGGCTTTGATGTTGAGTGCTCGGGTATTGTTTAAAGGATTTGATCCAGATGCAAGTGGCTTGTTCTTTGAAGATAAGGAACAAAGCCATGGCTCCGTTGTGTGGGTGCCTTCTTTAAGGTAATTGCTAACTTCAGTGTTACAGGTTCAAGGGCATATCACATTTTTTATCCTGAGCTCCCGTGTCTTTAATAGTCACTCTTGTTTGCTTTACAGATTTAGGATAATCAGTTTTTAGTAAGTTAGCCATTTTTTAAAAAATATGGATTGTAACATTAATCAAGTGTTTAAATTTAATTGCACAGGGAAATGGAGGGAAAACAGAAAACCAATCACTCTGATTCTCTAGTGTTACGTAATATTCACTGATGAATTTCCAGTTTGCAGTGGTTTATTCCACAGACTGCTACGCAGCACCGTGCAAGCCTCACGCTGATTAGAAAAGAGAACCCAGCTTTTCAGAGAGGAAAACAGACCCATGGCTAGACTGAATGAGAAGCAGTCATGAGCTCAGTAGCCCAAATAGATGAAAATACCTATTAGAGAAATGCAGATTTTCCAGCTGTTTAGGTTTTATGGGATTTTTTGAGAAATCAGGTAAATTGAATAGTGCTTAATCCTTTTGTTACTATGAGGAATGGTTTATGTCTATGGCAAACGGCTGCTGGCTGTTTCTGTTCCGGCTGACCAAATTACCAAATTACCTCTGACCACATTACCAAAATTTGGTAATTTCTGTTGATTTGAGAAATAGGGATCTGGTATATTCATATCTAAGTCAATGAAATGTTCTTTTGGTTTATTTGGAATATTCAGTATCTAATAGAATTAGTGTCTGTCCTACGCAACATATTGTTACATTGGTATCTGGGTGTGTGTATGTATATGTGTATATATATATATATATATATATATATATGTATATATATATGTATATAATATATATATAAACAATTCAATAATATACATGTCTGACTTTAAGAAATTACATTCATTTAGTCATTCCAGCAACTTTTTAGAAACAAAATGGGACATGCTGGGTAAGTCTGAACCATCTGAGAAAAAAAACAGAAAGCAATCAGGTTTAATGAAACTGATTTAGCAGATTAGATTAGAAACAGAATGGTTTTATTAAATGATTTTTGTCTTTACTTCCTAAACCTGTAGTGCAATCCTTCTGAATTGAAGCTTTTGGATTAAAATAGCACTAGTTGGAGTCATTATTGCATAAACACAAACATGTTAGACCATAAATAAGAAAACAGTTTCATTCCTTTTATCTCCCTCGTAAACTAAAGATGATTGACTCCTATAGCAGTAGTGAGACATCAGAAACTTTGGTGACAACAGCAAGGAGCGAGATTGGAGATCAGAGTATGTCAAATAAGGGGATGAGCACTTAGAAAAATAGGGGGAGGGATTTAAAGAAGCATCAAACTGTAGAACTGACAGAAACAGATAAGCACATTACAGCAAATGTACCAAGATCTTTTGCAACAGGTCTTATAATAAAATGAATGCTGGTTACAAACTCACAATATAAATATTGAGTGAAGTAGAAAGTGAAAATTAAAGATTCTTAATACTTTTAACATATGATTGTGCATTATGCTTTCCAGCATATTGTTCTTGCATAGCTTGCACAACGCATGCTGCACACGACTTTAATATTAATTTATATTCATGAGATGTTGAAAGTTTAGTCCTACTTCACTTATGTACTCCACTAAGAAAGGTGTTTGTCTATTGATTCTGCTACAACCACCAGCTTGGTTAATGCAGATTTCTGAACTCACACTAAACTTGCAATGTAAGTGATTGTTGTTTTTTTATTGATCAACACATCAGCCATGTTGCATAAAATTTTCCAACTCTTGAAATGAGTAAAGAGGGCACAAATTCTACCGGTCAAATCAGTAAAGGTAATACCTGAGGATACCCAATTCAGAAATATCCAATTCAGAAATCCTGTATTTTTTTCCACATTTTTTTCTCTCTTCACATACACAGGAAAAAAAAAAAAGAAAATGTCCTGCTGTCTGATACCTTATTTAAAATTCCTTCTCAATAACCCCAGCAGAGAAAGGGAGATGTAGATTGTTTAAATGTGGCTTGAAAAAGTACACGGTATGGAAATGCTCTGTTTACAGTGATAAAGTGCACATTAATCCTGAAGGCCAAATGGCATTCCAGGTTGTTTTAGAATTCATAAAACTGGACATGATTAAACTGTGTTTTGTCAGGGTTTAATACAACAAATACTGCTTGCTTTTGTCTTCAATTTCAGGTCTAGCATGTCGTTTGGCTGTTGCTATATTTGTTTCAAGGAGATTATCTTGGAATTATATATGTTTAAAGCAGTAATGCATTCAGTAACAATGAATTTATTTGCTTATTTAACTGTTGGCCAAGCTATTATGATTTGCTATTTTGAATTTGAAATGATGGCTGTGTGGAAATTGTGGAATATATTTGTGGTGAGTGGATATTGACGTTTTTTTCCTTCAGAGATTTTAAAGTTAGTATAGTTTTTAAAAAGTCATATAAAAATATCATTGTAAGTATTTCTCATATAAGAGCTATTCAGCATTTATTCAGGGCCTCACTTTTCTAAGGCAATTTAATTTCCACCTTGTACTTCTCCAAAGGGAGTTGGCCTAAAGTTTAAAAGACCCTGGGGCCAGATTACCTGAGGTTACACAGACTGCTGCAGTTCTGTTTGCTTCAGCTGAGGAATCTTAATTTGTTTGAAAAATCTGACTCATACACAGGAATGAAAAGTGTAATGCTCTGTGATTGCATGTATTTATTTTGTGTTACTCATTTATATTAGTAAGAACTGGCGATATTCTACCTCCTTCCATTATAAAAGGTTTTTGTGACCTTTGCTGGAAAAGTTTGTGTTTTGCTGCGAGCTTTTAACTTTTGCAAAGAGAAGCCAAATCTCTTTTTCTGATAAACTTCCATTCAGGTTATCCATAAGAGAGGTTGAGCGTTGCCACGTCCTTATCTCACTTGTGTAATCAGCAAAATAACTATCACCATACCCGCCACCTCCTGCTCTTCTGTGCCACATCTTGAGAAAGCCCCAAGTATGAACATCCCAGATAACAGAAGGAGCACCCAGCCATAGGCAGCACTGGGAGGGAAGGAGGCAAAAGAAGAAACAATTCAAGACCATCCAGATTCAGTACTGCCTGCCTGGTCTTTGGGTGGTTTTATGGGCAGGAGGGGGTCTTCCCCAAGCACAGCTGGCCGTGTCGGCCGGGCTGCTCCCAGAGGCACCGCTTGGCATCAGGTCCTTGACCGCCCCTGCAGGATTCCCTGCAGGAATCGCTGCAGGATTCCAGGGTAGGTAGGGTAGGATTCCTGGAGTCAGTCCTGCAACTCCTGGAGCTACAGCCTGTGCCACACTGCTGAAAAGCCCAGGCAGGTCGGCAGGGAGAGAGAGGTACAGTCACAACTCCAAGTGGCAAAATTTAAATTTAAACTTAAAAAAACCCCACACGTGCAAAGGAAACCACATGCAGATAACCTACAAATCACGGGAGCTGCAATCCAGGAGGATTGCAGGAATGGGAGGGTGCTGGTATGAACACAGTGTGTGTGCTGTGCTCCTGTGGCACCCCCTTTATCACAAGTTTGCCTCCTGTCTCCTGCAGCACGCAAATCGGGTACTCTAAATACAGTTCTACTGGGGAAATAAATCTGACATTTCCTTACCTACAATGCTTGGTTTTGAAACATAACTCACGTCTAATCTCTCTTCCAAAGAGGAGCAATGTATACTATATTTCAGTCCCCAAAACCATGTTCCTTGTTTAGATACTTTGAAGCAGAACTGAGGAGTACTACAGAATTTCCAAACCGTGTGTTCTATAGGGTAGTATGCTCTTTTCTACAACTCCATCCAGCAATAACTTCAGGATGTGCTCAGAAAGTCTAAATTCTACTGAGAATTGCTTTTCTGGCCTAATCCAGACCTTTGAAGACCTGTGGTAAATACAAGGTTCGTTTTCACAGATGGAATTAAGGCTGTCTGCATATGGACCCTGCTGTAGGTACAGTGTGTTTGCTCTGACAGTTTATACCCTAAATAAACCTATTTCAGCAAAAGTTTGGAGAGTGTTTCCTTGTGCATGTGGCTTCACCATCTCAGCAGCACTGGTGATGCAGTGGTACCCACTGATTAGTGCTGGGAAGAAGAAAATTAAGTTGGGGTTGTCACATTTGAAAAGCAGCAGCCCATGCTACATGTCACACAGCAGAGTCCTGCTGGAGACACCAGGCACTGCACAGGGAGCGGAGGTCACACTTGCTTCCTCATCCTTCTCTCTTGTGTTCCAAGAGGAAAAAAAGACACATCTTAGGGATCATGTGTGAAGCTTGAGAGACCTTGTGCAGGACCCTCCAATCCCACTGACAGCTTCTCAAAGAAGCCACTAGTAACCTTGTCCTTGAAGCTTATAGTCTTCAGCACAGCACTCCCACGACGGCAAACTAAATTGCCTCACTGATGTTCAAGAAATCTATGGAAAAGAACAGTCAGGATGTTTGGAAAGCCGTGGCAGATATTGTCATTAGAACGCAGAATGCAGTAGGGCTTCAAGCACTCAGAATGCGAAAGTCTCAGAATATTTTTCACAATCTCTTCAAAGAGCATGGGACGGTGTCTTTGCCATTGCAAGTACATGCCAGGCCAAGGACTGGGCCTAAAAATTGAAACCCACTTCTCAGAAAAAAGGAGATACAGACATCTCAATCCAAGTTTATGTAATGCGTGGTAAAAAAGGCAGGATGAATTTCCTGCATGAATTAAGGAGGCAGAATCATGAGTATGATTATAAATTTAGGATAAGTGAGCAAATGAGTTCTGAAATGTGGGGAAGCTGATTTGCAGAATAAGAGTCATCTTTGCTTTCTGTGTGGGCAAAAATATGGCAACAGCACATGCAAATAAAAGCATTACAGTATCTGTATTTTTAGCTCTGAGCTCTTATAATTCCTACCTAGCACACTGTGTAATTCTAGCATGTTACTGTAATTTCTTTCTATTCCCAGTGACATTACATGGGTGGTAAGGCAGTAACGAGAAAAAAAGAAAATCTCTTGTAGATACAACGAGGGAGAGAACTATCAAAAATGTATATGAGAAGGGAGAAATTTGGAAGCTTCCTAATAAAAGGAAAGTCAACATTCTGCTTTTCAAGAGCTCTGATAAAATGGTCCAGATGTTTGGTGGATTTGTGATAAAGAAATGGTTATGTTGAAATAATGCTACTATGCCTTTTAAAGTGGCATTGCTAACTTCAGAACTGTCATGTTTAAATTCAGCCTTTTGAAATACTGCGAGACCACAAGACCTAAATATCATGAAGGCTACTTACATTCCACTCTTTTTTATTTGCTTGTCACTAGTATACAGTATTTTATGTTGTATAAGGGTCTGTAAACATGAAACGTTGAATTGTGTTATTGAATTGTAGGGTCAGCTCTTGCCTGCAAACTGTGTTTCCAGATTACAGTTTTACAACCCATAAGGCTGCCAGTGAACTTGTTTGAGGATGTCCGTGATGCTGAAGGCATGGGGCTTTATTGATGCCCATAATTGCCACTTCTTTATAGCAACAAGTATAGTTATTTACAGCAAAAGGGACAGTTCTGGTTTCATTGAGAGAGCTGCACAGTAATTCCGTATGCTGTGAAAATGCCGCAGTTCTTTTCACTGTATGGCAGAACTTGTCCTTGGGTTGTGCTGTACCTTGAGCTAGAATCACAGTGCTGGTTGCCTCGACTTGCTCTGAGCAGCCGCCCGTGTCCTGCTGGCTTCATCTGAAACGGCCACGGTGACTTGTACCCGGCATCTCACACAGGCCCTGGCTCACTAGAAATGTGTGCCACTGAGAATCCAGCCTGTACTTAGCCCCGTAGCAAGGTGATTGCTAAAAAATAATATATGGTAAATAAAGTGGGTTCGAGCAGGTCAAGAGAGAGATTATTCTGTATCCCTGAATAGATTTTTCAGTTTCCTAACTCACCGGTTCTTTTGCAAGGGCTTGTGTATAAAGTGACAAAAAAGAAATTTGCAGCGTTGTTGCAAAGCTGCACACTTGCACTTTATGACCCTCCCTCTTAGAATCTGCTATTTGGGAACACAAAGCTTTTACGCCTCTTCCAATTCATGAATCATGAGACCTGAAGTCCTCTTCCTTTCTCCGAGGATTTTTGTTGTATTTTACTTTAGATGGTCACTGAATGAAAACCAGGGCACTAAGGAGAGCATCCAGCCTTTGGATTAGGCAGGTGCTTTGTGAATTGCTCCCCTGCTCCTGCGAAGCTCCTGCTGCTGCTGAGCTGAGGGAGCCGCTCCGTTATGGACATGTTGATCATGTCCCGGGGGCAGTGTGAAAGGCCCTGCCTTAAGCTCTCCGAAGAGTCCTCTGGGCTTCTTCAGAAACCTGCTCCTCTCTCTCGGTGGCTGTGAATTGGGCTCGGGTGTATTTCGTCCTCTCGGAAGGCAAGTGCTTGGTTTTAAAACAGACCTGAAGAATTCAGGGACCTTAATGAAAGAATTACGACTATCCTAGCAGTCTTTTTTTATGAACTTAAGTTGAAACATGGGACAACCAGAGCGCTCTTTAGAAACAGCAGGGAGGGATGTGGTCATCCCATTTCGCTGAAGGATGCCGGGGATTTGTTCTGGCGTCACTCTGTGTTGTGGAAAGGCTAGAGTACGTAAATCAGCCACTTTTCTTGAGTGACTGTTGAACAGGATGATGTGGGGATGTACTTTTCTGGAGACATTTTAAAGGGCTTTTTCTTTCAAGAACTGTACCACACTAGATACTTGTTATCGACGGTTAGCTGTTGTGACTAGGATGCTGAACGAACCATTCAGGATTCATAAATTTCTGGTTAGGAGCTGCCAGGCACAGGCAATGCATTCCTGTCTCTGGAAGCTTTCAGTATTGATATTCCTGTATATCACGCATGTGCCACCTTCCCCTCTCCGTGAGGTCAATGTGTGATAAGATTTCACAGTGTGGCTTGTCACCTCCTGGCAGTTCTTCTGCTTCCCTGAGGGTTTGAATCTCGTTGGTGTTTCTGCTCTGGAGTGCAAGATTCCCAGGTGAGATGTCCCAAGCAGCCGGCCTGAAATGCCTTTCAGGGACAGCTTGCTCGGGCCAGCCTCGCAGGTCGTGCTGGAGTCATGCTGCTCCGGCCCTGCGAGCGCTGGGCACACGGCAGTGTTTGCAGACATAGAAATACTGATACGTGTGTTGAAGAGATGCTAACTTACTTATATTAGCACCAAGCAGCAGAGTATTACGGCGTGAGTGACCAGGGCAAGGGCAAAGTTGTGACATGGCTGAAAAGGCTGCAGGAGTTGGAGTTAACCTAGCTGAGTAAGACTCACGCAGGAGTGCATCCTAAAAACACATCCAAGGGCTGTGCTTTGGAGAGGGAAAAGAACAATTTCAACTAAAAGAGCATGTCAGTTTGTTTTTTCGTGAGCTCTTTTTTGAACTAGTGAACAGAAGACCTCATATAAATGGCTGGATTAATAAAGATTCCGCTACTAGTACATAAATGTAGAGGAGGATTCCTAACTCTCAGTATAAATAATATTTGATTGAGCTGTTTTGTATGTTGCTGTACTAAAGCGTTTTGATGTAACGTTCCAAGCAAACAAGTAAATGTTTCATTTGATATTAAGTAGTATTAAATAAAAGAATAAAGAGGAATGCTACATAGAAAGAGAGAGAAAAGCTGTAAATGTGCTCCCCATGAAACACTGCCATTTTGTGATGCTGAAGGATTATTCATTTTACTGCACATTAACATGAAAACTTTCTGTTATACTGCTCATTTAAGCAGGAAAGGAAATCACTGGCATTTACAACAAGCATCATGACTGCAAAGCAATGCTAAGTAAAAGCTAATCTGCTCAACTGGATTACATTAAATGACATAAAGAAACATTAGAGTCAGTTACTGGGCTTCACCACTGAAAGCAGCAACTGTTTAGTCGGGAGCAGTATAAATGCAGCAGCCTAAAATGGTCTCAGGGAGCAGTGGGACAGAAGTCTAAGATGTTGTAAAAATGTTGAATTTAGGAAGAGTTTGCCATGGGGAGACAAGCTGCGGGCGAGCAAATTCACTGCATTCCCGTACCTAGGGCTGAAGCCGTTTTCAATGTTAGTCTCAAAGGAGAGTGAAGCGCAGGGCAAGAATCTCCTCTGTATTTAACAGCGGCTCTAATCCTGCACAGCACAGGATCTTTTATCTGTGGCCAGATTTCCTGTGGGAAGAGCAGGAGAGTGTCGTGCTGCCAGGGTTTCTATGCCACCTAATCCGACCCGAATCCTTCCCAGTGTTGGGAAGGGGAAGAGTTCTACCTTCACTGGCAGAAGAGAAGGTCAGCCCTGTGTTTATCCACAGAAGCCCCGAGAAACTGGGTCAGTGCCACAAAAACAGGCTTTTTTTTTTTTTTCCTGTATCTGCCTGCATCATTCTGCACTGTTAACTAGAGTGCCCTGCAGAGCCTTCTTGGCAGAGAAGATAGATAGGACGAAAATGAACACGGACAGTAGCCTCCATTTCCAAATTGCCGGACCAGGACCCACTGCATTTTAGTTGTTGAAAGGGCTGATAGCATTGAGAGACAGGAATTTTACCACATCTTAAACCATCACAGCAGATCTGTGTGAGCTAGTTTCTTAGAGCTCCATGTTGTTTGTATCCCTTGGTTGAATAAATGGAAAACTTGGTATCCCCTGTGATTGCTTTAATGAGCAATAAACAGTTTTCAAGCTTTGAATCAAAAAACCTGTTGAAATTGGCTTGTGTATTCATTCAGCTGTCTCAGCAAGTGCATTTCTTTTCTTCTGTGCTACGCACAAACCAGCAGGTTGCAGAACTTCCTTGAAAAAATAAGCATTCTCCCTCTATTTATTTAATCCACTTATTTTAATACATCCATTTGCTTAATTCCCCAACCCAATTCAGGAGCAGGTTTCTCATGCACAGCTTTGTGGAATACAAAAAGATCTCACCGTTTTAGTGTTAACATTATGTGAGAAATCTATTAGCTGATCTGCTGCTCTAAATACCAACCCCCCCTTTCTGTAAAACACCCAGGCTCCTTGATTAACTGCCATGTGTGCACGCTGTTTTGCGTTCATAGGTAAATGGGTAAGAGTTAGGCAGTTTTCCAGAGTTACACATGTGGATATTGTTATATTTACAGAGCTTCGATACCTCGTGGTCACTCTTGGTGACATAGTCCTATCACTGCAAGGTTTATGTTTTGCTGAAAAGTACTAGCATAAAGTATTGCTTACTTAGAAACTTAATTTTGTAACAGAGATGGTGTTAGTGTTTTCTAATAGCATTATTCCATCTATCTGTTGGCTTTTTTTTCCTCAATTGTTTAGTTTTATAAAGCCCTAAAAATATTCCTGTGGAGGCGCAGATCTCTACATTTCTACTTTACCTCTATAAGTCATAGGTTTTTATCTTAGCTTTCTAACTGTGCACCCCTAGGAATTTGCAGAGCACAGAGTGAAAACTGCTGATCTACAATGCATCTTCCAGCATTTGCAGCATCTAATATAATAAAAATAAATTGGAAGCTGTGTACAGGAAAATGAATAATAGTGTACCTTACCATTTTTGTTTCAGTTTAAATTTGAGGAAATCTTCCTATTCCTTAAAACTGTTTCTCTTTATTTATTTATTTATTTGGTATTCTCACTTTATTTTTCAAATACTTTCTTTCATTATTCTTATAATTTAGCTTTGGGTAGCTCCTGATTTTCCTCAAGGCTATGCAGGCCCAGACCAGGGCAAGCTGCCCTGGGTTTCTTTGAATATAGAAAAGACTTGAGCAGACCCTTGCATGACGGTTGCCTCTTACTCAGTTTTTCAGTCCTTTTGAATTCCATGTTTCACCATATCACATCCAGCATCTGAACATAGTAGATTGAGAGCAGCATAGTGTAGTATTTTCTGAAGATATTCTCAAATCTCAAGACTATGTAGTCTAAAGAACATAGCACGCTTATCCGATTTAGTTTTAAGGAACTAGTAACTTCTCTGTTAAGTGGGATTCTTCTCTTGTGTTTTCTTAGGAATCCAAGTACATTGATTTCTCAGAGCTTGCTATGTCTGTTCCTTGCCTCCCTCATGAAGATAGGAAAATAGCACCATATCGTATTCTTGGGTGAGAAAAATGACTGGCTCTTCACCCTGATTTGTGTAGGTGGAAGAATCCCCCAGGATGTTGTGGGTCACATATCAGTGCCTCTGCCAGAGCTGTTTAAGGTGTGCTGTGTTTAACCTTCCCAGCCTGGCCAGCAGCAGACCACCTTGTTTTGTTTTGCAAGCTTTTCTCAGCTTTCCTTGAATACCAGAAGAAGCCAGGCGAACACTTCACAAATACAACCTCTTATTCTGAGATAGCTGCACGATAGCACTGGTAGTTGTGTTGTGGTTTGCATATATTCAGCAAAAAAAACTTATTTTTGTTTTCTCCTGATGGATTTGTACTTTAATATCACTGTACAGGAGCATTTTCCTTCGGTGAGACCGACTGAAAGGATCAGTCAGCTCCACCATGGCTTTCAGTTTTGACTGTTTCATTCAGATCCTCTCTAACGCCTTCCTTTGTTAAGCTGAATGATTTCAGACAATTTTGCTTCCTTTAATTTCTTTTAATCTATATCCTTGTTCCATGCTTCCAGTTGTTCTGTAAATTGGCCTTGGCAACCCCCAAACTTGTGAGTTAAATAAATAGTGTGATATTGGTTGATAAAAACACTTTGCTTGCTGTACCAAGATATTTTTTTCTCTATACACTTACGAACTTATCATTTTTCTGTGTTCTTTTTAAAAAGAAATTAGGCGAAGAACAGAAAGCTGATTAAAAAGCTTTGAAATGGTTGCTGGATTGTTCCAAGTATCATAAATGTAAATTAATTGAAAATATATTCTCTGACTTGGTACCAAAAATATTGCCATAGTTTCAGCAAAATTCACTGAAATAAAAAACAATATTAAAAACTTAAACCTTTAAAGATTCAATTGTTTAGACAATAAAAATCTTATTTTATTATATAATGGCACATTTTAGCCTGCAATGATAGATAAGATTGCTCTGTTCTTATGATTCGCTACTGTACACAGGAATTCAACGCCATATTATTTGATCTGGACTAACTCTGCTCACATTTGTGCTTGTTTACAATCCAGGCACATTTTGTTAAGTCCCTGGTATTTCATTTTCATCCGAACTCCACTCTCAGGTAATTTGAACAGACGAACAGACACATGCTTATTAAAATCATCTTAATTTGTATGGCACTGCTAGTAATTTCTGGGGGAAAATAAAAAAAGGCTTTCTAAGATGTTAGGCTCCCATCCGCTTCAGCCTGGCTCTGAGAAGCAGCCTCATCTGACTGAAGAAAAGACATTTAGAAATGACTCTTAGTTATTATCTATCTTTATACCATATAAGGTGATCATTTTGCATGGAGCATATAATATCTAACCTTTAATTATAATTGCTGTGTCCTTGTACTTGTTACAAATTTTTAATTATAAATTCGCGATGACATCAAAGAGAAAAATGCTCCGATAAAGAAATCTGTAGATTAGTTAAGACAAAAAAGAACAGCAGAAAAAGTCTTTCATCCCAACCTAATTTACTTGAAATTCTATGCCTGATGTGAAGATTAATAACAGGTGGCCTTTTAGGGAGCACTCAGCTTGAGTCTAATGTTCAAGTTGTTCTTTTATTATCCCAAACCTCCGTAACTAAAGGATTTTTTTCACCCTGCCCTTTGTTCACAATATAGGACTGTAATTGAGTTCATATTTCTCACCAACCTTTCAGCTGTAATTAATATTTTATTATATCCGATTTTATCACTAAATAGCCCGGCAGCAGGGTGTTGAGCCACACACGCAGCGACGCGCACAAAAGCCGCGGTGACTTATTGCTGCCGAGCAAGCGCCTTGCCGGGAGTTATGGCTCGGAGAATGCGAAACACATCCGTGCCACCCAGCTAATATCCCGAAGCAATTTGGGGCTGATCTTATCTCGTGCAAAGCAGGACAAAGAGAAATTAAAGTTACAAGACTGGAATATTTAACACCGTGGATCTATTTCTGATAGCAAACATGTGGCATCTAACAAGAATTGTCTGTGCAAGACCAGCTATTACCTGTTTTCGTTACTGCGTTTTATGAACAAGATCAGTTTAGGTCAGATGCTTTTTGTGCTCAGAGTTGCCTGCTGTTTTCTCAGCTTTGCTAAGCAGGAACACCTCCACAGCCTGACAGATGTAAAAATCTCATCATTTAAGTTGCTCTGCTATTTGTTCTTCAAGATGGAATAAACCATAATTCACTCCTTTCACTACACTGCATACTGAAATTATTTTCCTAGCTTTAGACTCTTCTGATGGAAAGAATGTGTTTTTAATGTGCATTTTGAAAGATTGAGACAGTCTTGTCATACCAGTAACTGTTAGTAAGATTGTAGAGAAACGTTGCCTAAAACTAAATAACTTTGGTACCAGATTGTTATTTTTCACTGTAAATGCCTCCCACATCATTTGGGACTAACTGCCAGTCCTATTGCAGCAGGAGTTTACAGCAATCTCTCGCCTTCTCTATTCCTCTTCCTCATTCCCATCCTGCTTTGAATGACGGATTGCTGGAGAATAAACAAGAGAGAGGTCAGAACAGTGTAGAAGAAGATCCATGCTTATAAAATGGATTCTTAAATCATTGATATCAGCAGAAATATCCTCTTGAGGTACATCTCTGTAAGGATGAAAGCAAAGGAGAGCCCTGTGGTAGTGCTGATGAGCTGCTGCACCTCCTCAGACGCCCAGGGAAGGACATTCTGCTTCCTGAAAGTCATAGTCTTATTATAGGAATGATAGTCTAGAAGATACAGCGCTGGAGCAAGAGGCAGATGAGACTGAGGTTTTATTTTTGGTTCAGCTGCAGTCTGGGAAGCTTGTTCCAAGTCGGAACCATGTTTTATGCAGCCCTAGCTGCAAAATGAAAGTAAAATGAAAGTGCAGCATCCGCTCTCAAAGTGACCCGTGAGAGAAAAATATTTATGAATGGTTATGGACGGTGCCGCAGCGGTTGTGATTAGTGTCTTACTAAGCAGCTGTATGTACCAGGTGACATTTATTTCCTCATTTACTCACTTTTTGCGTCATGTCCACGAGAAGCTCTCAGAATAGTGGCTTTGTGGGATGTTTTTCTATATTTCCACAGTCCATGCCTGGTTTACATTCAGTTCGCAGACATGTGAGCAGACTGCAAAGGAAGTAGGAGACATCCCGTTTTGTATTGCCGGGTCAGTCTCAAAGCTTGGAGAATCCAAAGCCTCAGTTAGGTCAGGTTAGCCCAGCACCATTTAAGTTAGTGGTATTACTGCTTGCGTTTCAAATTAAGTGCATAAAACCTTGTAGAGACAGTTTGGTAGTATCTAATATCTAGAGGGACTGAGCCCTTGCTCTGAGCAGGAGCCAAAGCTGCTCGACAGTAATACAAGTGGAGGACGTGATCCCTGACTTGGGCTACATAACATATCCAAGCTAAAAATCAAACTTTCTGGAACGTAACTAAGTTAAGTTCACACCTAATTATATCTTGCCTCCTTGAGAACACTGCAGTTTGGGATCTCTTGGTGCAGGGAGAAGACCCAAATTAGCATCCGCGGGGAAGCAGTCGGTGCCATGTGGTTTGCTGGTAGACAACCACGGCGCAGGTACCAGCAAGCCCATGTGCAGCGTGGGAGCCCCCACAGCGCGTGTCGCCTTCCCCAGCCGGTGCCTGGCGGATATGAAAGGGAGCTGAGCAGACTGAGGGGGAGCTGGAGGTCACAGATGATGTGTTAAATGCAGATGGGACTGTGGCATGTTCTTGGGTGAAAGTTTTAAGCTTCCCGTTGTAAAATTTGTAGTGTCTTCATCTATTTATATGGCTTTTAAATACCTTCTGCTTCAAATGGCATTTAAAGAACTCAACTACCTGATCGATGTAAATGGAACATTATTGTCCCTTGTCCATAAAAGAGAGGTCACTGAGGAAGTTTTACATAGCCCAGATAAAATGATGGCATACCTATTAGAAGGGTGATCAGCTTGTGCATGTCATGGGTAGGTAGTTATGGGAGAAGCCAAATATCAGAGCAGTTCATAAAAATACTCAGGAAGTCGCCTTGAGTATCAATCCCAGGAGATCTAGGAGCAGGTGTTCTTGGATAGGCAATTTCCCCAGCAAAGCTTATAAAAGTGTGATGATATTTTATATTATAATCATGATAATTAGTAATTGATTGGTTTCTTATTATTAATCTTATTGTTAATATAAATATTTATTTTCCTGAGAAATACACCACCATATCTCTAGTGTCCTTAGCTTGCCCCTTGCACTATATTTAGTAGGTAGATATCACTGATGCCCTGTGGGCAGATCTACAGTCTAAAATGTCTTTTGCTCATCAAGCAGATACACAGTTAGTACCCGAGACATTGGGTACCCGGGACACGTTCTCTTGCCCTATATTGGATAAACTTGTACAAAATGAAGTTGGTGTGAAATAGTACCAGAAGTGAGTTTAATTTTATTTTCACTTTCCCCTTACTTTATTATGGGGCAGGACTACAGAATATGTACAAAATCTACAAATTTTCTTGACACCTGGAAAGTTTGAAAAGCAGCCAAATACATGAATCTGTTGCAAGTACGAAGAGCACAAGTCACAGAGAGGATATAAATGTTTCAGAAAAAATACAGTGCTTCCTATAATAGTTTTTCTTGTGGTCTTCAGATTTCAGCAGAAGAAAGGAGAATCGAAAACTTTACCTTCCAAACGACAAAGAAGTGACCTATACGCATATATTTATACAAGAAAATAGGGTTAGAAATGCACGGTTATGTCTAAGTGTGAGGAGCTGTTAATTCAACATCGTACAGATTGAGCACATCAGTATATTTTAACAGTCAGTCCCTTGAACAGTGAGGGTAGGAGTAGCTTTATTTTATTTTAGAATTTAAGAAATTTCAGAAATAGGTAACAGGCATACAGTTTCTTAAGCTTGTATAGCCGTGTGGCAGCATCACTGTATCACCCTGAAGCAAATCCTAATTAGGCACCATTTAAATAATCAAAAGTAATTAACCATGAGGCACCATACCTAAGGAAACGAGAGTGGGGTTTTTTTGTTTGTTTGTTTTTTCATCAATATTTTTCAATGATTTTTTGTTTTGTTTGGGGATTTTTTTTGTCAGAGAGTGGTTTTGATTCCTCTGCCAATCAGTGAATCCCAGTTATAACAGAGCAGTCTCCAGTGCCGCATTTATAGTTGGCATTATATCTGACTCTGGTTCATGTACATGTTTGTCAAACAGTTCTTACCAACCTTAATAGACTGTTCTAGTAGTAAACTAATACTTACTGTGAATAAGTGTAGGTTAATATATGTGTTGAATTTAGTGATTTGGCAAAGGGAGGACTTTCATCAAAGTTAACTGGGGAAAGCTCAGATTGCCGTCCAGCATCGTACTGTATGTTTTTTAGTGCAGATTATCCACTAATACATCTTCATTTGCAAACTTTTATCCTCCTCCTAAAAAATACAACCCTAATTCCTTAAAAGGTTTTTGCTTGTCTCCCATTCTTTCTGAATTTGCGAACAAAACAAAGTTACATTTTGAGTCAGCATCTACAATAACACAGAAAATCATGAATTCCTTCATTTTGTAAACACGCCAGGCAAATACCTGATTAAGATTACAAGGATGAATGTCTTAGTGTGCATATATTCTGTAAAGGAACAGATCATGTATGAGGAGCTAAAGGAGAAAATGAAATACAGTCAGCCGTAGGAGGCAACACCCCGGCCATCAGAAGACCGAGGGAGCGTGTATCATGGTCTCAGGGTTGTTCCTTGCAGATTTTCTTCTGAGAATTTTGAACCGACCGTTTTTCTGAAAACAGCATTTTCCCTGTTTGCTCCCTTTCAAAGGGAGAAGACCCATCGAAACCCTTTGTCTCCCTTAAATCGTTAAGAAGTCCAAACTCATAAAGGAGATATGTACCAGTTCTTCTGCATTTAGCGGAAACATTTAAATCTCTAAGGAGCTTATGGTGGCCAGTGCTTACCACTCTCAGGGTCCATCTGACTGTGCTGCAATGAAGGTGCCCTGCCACAAGGTTTTTGGGTTTCTTCTCCAGGAACTGTGGTATGCCGCTCCCTAAGCAAATGTCCTTGAAGGAAAGATGAGCAAATACCCTTACCTTTCCGTGACATGGTATTCCCTGTACAAGAACTGTAGGGATATCGTGCATGTATACATAAGAATGCTATGGAGAGCTTTGCTTGGATTTTTCTTTTTTTTGCTTGGATTTTATTTTTTTGCCAGAAAATTTTAAATACTGACTTTTTAGTCTTTGAGCCTGTCCACGTGAAACAGTTGGACAGTCATAAAGAGGCTTAAAAACTCGATCCCTTCCCCGCAGCAGACTTGGCCTTGTGAAGATAAAGCTGCATTTCGACATGTGGGAGTCTGCGTTCGGCAGTGCCCCTGGGGGCTGAGCTAAGCTGCCCTTCATCTCCTTGTTTTACTCTGGTTAGGTATTTCTGCCTTGACTGCTCTGAGAAACAGGGCTCTGCGCATGACAGTGGAGGCGCTGGGTCCTATTAGCCCTGCTTGCATTCAGTCTGTGTCGGATCCAGACGGATAGGTGGCTTTTTCCATTTTCAGGACCGGACTTCTCCTTGAGCCGGGAACATTTGCGGCTAGTAACCGTGTCTCCACAAGCCAGGGCAGAGCCTGTCTCCGAGAAGTGAGTCAGAGCTCTCTCCAAGAATAAAGCCAACTGTGGAGGTGGAATCATCCCTCGAGGTTTCAGCAAGCAGCCAGCAGCAGACATTTCTTGTCTTATGTTCTTCCCTACCCGGTGGAAGCAGGAACTGGCTGCCAACCTAGAAACATGCTCAAGGTGGAGGAGCTTCTTGTTTCTTCCTTGTCTTCAAGTAAACACGCAGACAACAAGTTCTAGTCTAGAAGAGCCCCTTCACTCTAAAGAAAAGGCAGTAGGCCTTTAACACTGATGTATCAAGCACTTACATTTGAACAGTTGCAAAAATGTTGATTGCTGCTGTGTCGTCAACATTATGTGCAACATGTTACCCACTCTTTCTTTTTTTTTTTTGTTTCCAGTGTATATATATATAAACCTTAGTATATTACTTTCACAATACTCGCATCATTTTGGTATTGGTACAGAAACCTTAATTTGCAGTTGTGGTTTGATGTTGTGGCAGGGTTTTTTTTTACCAATTTTACTGTAAATTCTGTATTTTTATGTCTAAACTTATGTTTTTCAAGGGCTTTTTTCAGTTATTTCATTTTTTTCTCATTTTAGAAGCTATTGGAAATCAGGCTAGGCATTTCCAAACAGAACCTAAAAGGTGTCTTTGATGTCCCAAATAAAACATTCTTTCTCGAGCTCTCTTGAACAGGCTTCTCTGTCATAAAATAGGCATACTCAGGCCATCGTTTTGCTAATGAGAAGCGCCCTGGCCTTAATCCCTTGGAGTCCTTGATCTTTTCCCTATCCCATTTTAATACAAGTTCTCTGTCTCTCAAAAAAAAAAAAAACCCAAACTCCTATACATAGTGCTTAATTTTCTTACCCGTGAGGGTGCCAGAGCGCTGGCACAGGCTGCCCAGAGAGGCTGTGGAGTCTCCTTCTCTGGAGATCTCCCAAACCCGCCTGGATGCCACCCTGTGCCACGTGCTCTGGGTGTCCCTGCTGGAGCAGGGGGGTTGGACTAGATGATCTCTAGGGGTCCCTTCCAGCCTCAGCCATTCTGTGATGCGGTGATTTTCCTGCTTGGGTAAGAAGAAGTCCCTCTCCCTTATAAACTACCTGGTCTCTGCTCTTTCAGACTACACTTTAGGCAGCAGGGAGGTACCTGGGTAACTGGGAGCAGTTATTGCTGTGCTTTCGGCCCATAAATGCTGATGAGAATGGAGCCATGGTCTCTTTGGATGTACAAACAAAATTCCTCTCTTTTATCCCTTGGGCAACATCTGCAAAGGTCACCCTAGTCGGAGGGGCAAGACTGTCACATAAGTGGTTCCCTGGCTCCGCACTTGTGCTGAAGAAGACAGTGGCCAGAAAATATTTGCTGCCCTATTTATTATGTGTTGCTAAAACTCCTGACCCAATGGCAAAGCCTAAGTAGTTTTAATGTTGAGACACCCAATAATTCAGGTATTTTCATCATCACCTGGGGTTAATGCCATCTGTGATGAATACTCAGAGCTTGCTCAGTAGGAAGAAAATTAGTGACAATTTCCAGTAGCTTTCTTCCATTTACCCGCTAACCATAATTTATTAATTCTTGCCCTTTAAAAGAGGGGCAGGAATTTCGCCTTTTTCTTTTAAAGATATGAGTTACATATAATTTCTGGCGCATAATTAAGTCACAGCATTGATTATTTATCTTATTTTTTTAATTCTATATACATGTTATATATCTATATATATGCACATATGTACATACACATACTGTATTAAGAATTCCTTATAATATATGGTTAGATGTAAGGAAATAAATAGATCAACATGTCTAGTTTTATTATATATGGTTGAGTTGTGAACATGTCAGAGACAACACGTCACAACAGAACTCTGTCGTGACAACGGAGATTGAGGGAAGTTATGTTGCTTGCACATGATATCCAGAAAGTCTCTCACAAAGATGAGTATTAAAGAAGCCATGTTGATTCATAAACTTGTTCGTTAACACATAACAAGCAAAGATATATTACCCAAAGAAACTGATATTAAAAAAGTACTTAAGGGCTTAAGTGGCAGAATGCTCTTTCAGTGTCCAGGTAACTGCTGGTGAAAGTGTGGGGATCTTCTGACTGCTGCAGATGTGAACAAAAGAGTTCATTAATGGACTTTTATGTTTATTTTTTGTATTTTATGTTTTATATTTTTTAAAAAGGACTAAAAAGGCCCCTATTATAAAGAACAGAAAATTTCCATTAGACTCTGTAGCATCACTATTCACACACAATTTGCAAAAGTGGCCTACGAGTTTACAAAGCTGATCAGAACAGGGTTAGCAGAGCTTAAAAGCTTTGCAGTCTTTGTACATTTCTGATGACTGCAATAAATTATGACCATTTTGGTGAAGCATCTAGGCTGTTTACAGAACAGAAAACTGGGCTGATATCTCAATAGAGAAGCAATTGAGCTTATTTCTCATTGTTTGTAGTTTGGAATTACTTTTGGTGACATTTTTATAAATTACTTCATTTAGAGATTTTTTATAAATTCATGAGCTTCGATTGATATATACCTATACTGCATATTCTAAGAACTTTTGTATTAAGAATGCCTAAGTCCCTGCTTGTTTCTGAGTAGCCCCTTCTGAAAAAAAAACTTAATATCTTTGATTAAGACTTGGATTAGTTAAAATTTGTGGGGGTTTTGCACTTCTCAATGTGCAATAATATCCTGATTCAGCAAGTTAGTATAACCCATTTTATATACTTAAGGTGTGATATACACTTAAGTCTTCATTTAAATTGTTATAAAATATCTTACATTTGATTGACTTGTCTAATGTCTGAATCTTCCTAGCATGTTTGAATATGAGGTTAAATTTTTTTTGGGGGGGGGGGTTGCTTTGTCTGAAAACAAATCGACGTTCCTGAGATGCTTAGAGACAATTTTATTTTTTAAGCAATCCCATTTCAATAAGTGTCTTAGAAGCTCGTCTACTTGCTGAACTAAAATTACAGTCCTTATGCTGTTGTATCTGTGCCTCTGCATGATTATTTAAATTTGAAGCCATTTTGCCCTTATTAAAACAAAAAGCGGTTGACAAATGCATAAATTCTGCCTCTCCCAGACAGCTATTTTCTCCCCAAATTTGAAATATTTGAACCCTGAGTTAGAAATAATTCCTATGTTGCCCTTTTCTTGATTCTGCAATAAGTTACAATCTATCTTTAAGCAGATTTTGTTCACTTTCTAAAGCACTGGAATTCTATAGTAGAACAGTAGAACTTGAATTAAACCTAAATTAAATTTCTTGCCTTCAGAAAGTTCAATTTAAGTCTTACCAATAGCTGATATACTTTTGACACCTTCCACTTCTATTCTTCAGACTACAGGTAGGAAGACCATATTCTCTGAAATGCGGAGGTATGGAAAAGGAGTAACGTAATTTTAGACGAGCAGGAAATATGACTAACACATCAGAGAAATAATAGAGTTCTGATGTGGTGCTAGCTCAATTCATTAAGTTTGAACCCTTTTGAGCATTGGCAATTCAGCTTTTACGTATTCAAGAAGGCAACTGTAACTGCAAGAATTAGAGCAAGCTTTTGGATTATAATTGTAATTGGGATGATTTTGTAAAATTCATTAGCAAGATGATCTCATTTATACAAATGCAAAACGTATCATTCATAAAGTTCTGCCAGGTTCCCGTTGACCCAGGTGCTCATAATGTGTTAATTTACATCAGAGAAGCAGCACTGTGTGGAAATTGGGCAGCAGATAGGATTTAGTTATTTTTCATTAGCACTTGGACTTTGATAAAGGGGAACAGAAAAGAGCTGCTTGACCTTTCAGTGCTTAAATTATTAAAGAGCAAATAGATTTGAGGTCTGGATGCTTGCAAATCTAATTTGTCTTGTGGAGTAAGGATGAAAAGACATTTTGAGTTTGAAATTGCTCCAGTCAACTTAGCTCTTTCTTTAATGTATCTGAAGATGAATAGATAGCAGGCATTTAAAATGTAATATACATGGAGTAGCGCGTGTAGTATAACTGATAGGAATCTGAGAGAGGAGAGGAGCATTTTAATGACAGATTTTTTTCTAAAACATCTACAATTTTTAGCCGTAATCACTGCAGGAAAAATGAAAAGCATATCGGTTTCCACCAATACTGAAACTGATGAGATTTCTTAACCTGGTCCAATGTCCTTCTTGATTTAGGAAGCATTCGTGGTTCATTCCCGATGCAGTAGCAAGGTAACATGGCCAGATCGAAAGCTTCCCTTACCACCCATCATACTGCAGGGCAGCACAGCCTTGTTCTCTTTGCCATGTGGTTAGGCCAGGTGAAGCAGAGACTTCCAGCACTTCTTACTCCTTTTTCCAATACTCCATTTTGATTCTGAAGCAACATCAGTATTGTAGATCTGCTGTAGAAAATCAGCTGCTAGCCACATGTCAGAAATTGATTTGGAAGAGAGAAAAACAAGCTGCTAATGGCAATGATTAATTTTTAGCTTAGGTTCTTCGTGGTTAGTTTTTGCAGGTCAATATTTATAAGACCAAGGGAAAAAAAAAAAAGTTGCAATGTATTGACCTTTATTTACTGCTCAGCATGGAATTAATCCAGAAGTGAAAATCTTTCTGTTGTATCGGTAGATTTGTACAGAGTTGCAGAACTTGCCGGCTGTGGTCATCAGGAGGGCTCTTGAGACATCTGTCTGTCTCACAGCCTGTACCAAGTTTCACCTGTAGATAGATAGATTTCAGGTTGCAGTTCAGCATTATGTTAAAACATTGAAATTAAGGTGTCCACTAGTCTCTGCAGGTGAGCTGACTGTTTAGCCATTACAGCCATAGTCCTGATATATGACCGAGCTTCTGACTGTGCTGGCTACACAATTATGAACTTATTAGTAACATTGTGATAAAAACATGTTGAATTTTGAATTTTTCTGTCCATAGCCTTTGCCCGGGTGTTGGCAAATGAGATCTCCCAGACAGAAAGAGAAGCACGTTGTAGGGGAAGGCTCTCATCCAAGCACTGCGGCAGCTAACGGCGCAAAGTCAGGCTGAGAGCAGAAGCAGCAGGGCAGCCTGGTGATGGGCTGAGGCTACATGGTCCCGAGCTTGTAAGAGCTGGAGAGTCCTGGGCCAATACGCAAAGCCATGGAGCCAGCAATAGAGACCGAGGGTGCTGAACGCCAACTTGTTGTGTTCAGAGCAGAAATTGCAGGTTCCTTGCTCCTGCTTGAATGTCCATAGCACCTTCCCAGGGGAGAAGGATTGACCATTTCCTGTGGGTCCCAGTACAGCAAAGAATGCAAGTGCAAACTGAATTCCTTTGCAGAATGCAGGAACCCATGGCTGTCTCTAAGATGTGTAAACGTGCTTTGCTGAGTTGAGAATAGCNCCTGGGCCAGCACGCAAAGCCATGGAGCCAGCAGAAGAGACCGAGGGTGCTGAACACCAGCTTGTGTTCAGAGCAGAAATTGCAGGTTCCTTGCTCCTGCTTGAATGTCCATAGCACCTTCCCAGGGGAGAAGGATTGACCATTTCCTGTGGGTCCCAGTACAGCAAAGGATGCAAGTGCAAACTGAATTCCTTTGCAGAATGCAGGAACCCATGGCTGTCTCTAAGATGTGTAAACGTGCTTTGCTGAGTTGAGAATAGCAGCCATCAAAAAGTGTTTAACTCTGGCTCAGTAGCAGTCAGTATGCCACCAAAATTTTAAAAAGGCTGTAATTGACTGTGTGTGTGCTTTTATAAATAGTTATAATGTCAACATTAAACAAATGCTATTCCCTGTCTGTTTGTAATTTATTTATTTATTCATTTTCATCTTACCACTTATTTCATTCAGACAAGATAAACAGGCTGGAGAATGGAATCTGTAGCATTATACTTACATCAGTAAACAAAATAATATTTGTTCTACATCTTAGCACTAATCAGGCAAGAGTTCAGATAAGAATGTGTTCTAAGTATTTGCCAAATAAAAATCCACGGTGTTTCTGTCTATTTTTGGCTAAAACAAAAATTTGAAAGCAAATGTGAAAAAAATTGTAATGTGCAAATGGCATTTTTCACTTATGAACTTTGCTTTTAACAGTCATCTTTTTTTTTATATACATTTTTTTCCCTTAAATATTAGTGTGCTGCTAGGGTCTGAGTCTTAAAATAACCCTTATTTTCTGCCACTTTCTCCTTTCTCCTCTTAGTGTCTATCAAATAGTTGTTGAGGAAGAGCGCCCGCGGAGGACCAAGAAGACAACCGAAATCCTGAAGTGCTACCCAGTGCCCATTCATTTCCAGAACGCCTCCCTCCTGAATTCCCAGTACTACTTTGCTGCAGAGTTTCCAGCCAACGGTCTGCAAGCTGCTCAGCCTTTTACCATCGGTGACAACAAAACTTACAGTGGCTTCTGGAACACACCTCTTCTTCCTCATAAAAGCTACAGCATCTATTTTCAAGCTGCTAGCAGAGCCAATGGGGTAAGTCTTATGACAGGTGTGGGTTTATATGGTGTTTAGTAGGAAAAAAAAGGCGACTGGCAGCAAGTAGTGAGATGCCCAATTTAGTTGCTAATGAGAAAATAAAGTAACCATGAAATTTAACACATTCAGTTTGAAAAATAACAGTTTTCCTAACACACTATCACTTAATGATTAAAGGTTACAAGAAGCAGGAGGAGAAAACACCACATTTTCTCAACAGACAGTTGGCAAAGTAGCACATTACCATTCTGCTTTATTATTGTCTCAAAGGTGTCCGGCGAGTCTGTATGACTGCCTTTTTTCTTTCTTTCTTTCTTTCTTTCTTTCTTTCTTTCTTTCTTTCTTTCTTTTTTTTTTTTTTTTTTTTTTTTTTTT